>JAHWFP010036501.1:105429-121786 GCA_023313725.1 Lithobius niger
GCCTGGTTGCTGGCTCTGTCTTGGCTTTAGCCTGGTTGCTGGCTCTGCAGTTCACTATTCTCACACGGTTCCCATCAACCTGGAAAACTCAAGGAATTTACACTACGTTTTAAACTCGGGGAATTCTCAGATTTTTTACAAAAAAACCAGGAAAACTCGGGGAAAAATTAAGATTTTAAATAATGTATTTCCCATCTAAAACCTTCAGCCTTTTTAACACACAACTCGTAGAATGTGTGAAAAAAATCCTTCTTAAAATTATGGTATATAGCCTGGAAAATTACTTCATCTACTGTGGAAAACCTGGAAAACTCATGGAAATTAATTTCAGTATTTTGGTGGGAACCCTGCCTCAGTGCTAGCTTAATTCTTGGTCACTATCCCTTAGGTATGTTAGTGGCAGTTTGGAGAGCAGTGGTTTTCCTTAGTCTGTGAGGACTCGAAAACATTGCAAATTTTGTTCAGATAGACTTTAAACTTGGTGATATAGCTGCATGGTGCACAAAGTTTGGGTTCTGTGATCAAAATTCATACCTCGAATTTAATATTTTCTGTGATGTCCAATTTTTTGTGTTTGCGCTGCTTCTTCTCAATTGTTTTAGCTGTCCGACCACGGGGTCCGGCCCACCACGGCCTAAAAAAAAAAAAACTTGTAACCGGTGGACGTTGTCATCCAGCCTAAAACGCGGTTGTGCACTGCCTTGAATTTCGTGAAGAGCCTTAAAAATTTTTTCCAAAGTTCAAAACAAATGTTCAACAAGCAATTCCTAGTGGTAGGAAAACGTTTCAAACTTTTTTTCTTCTTCAGGCTATTCTTTACGAAGAGATTTCTTTGGGTTGTTTAGATCGCTGTCATGTAGCACCGAAACTTGTTTTTCTTGAGGCTAATAATTGGCTTACTCGCCTCACGCAGGTGCAGGTAGGTAAGACTGACACAATATGGTTTGGATCTGTCTTTCGGGGCAGGGGTGGCTCCATGTTTCTTCCAAGCTAAAGCTACCTAGATGGTTTGGTTGTAGTGCACCGAGTAGCCAAGACAGATTTGCTTTGCCTTAGCTTGTTGGAGGTGTGGCTGTACTAAATGTGGATTGGATGAGGTGTCTGATCCTGTACATTTCTTGCCTCGCAGCTGCCTTCAGTTATGGAGTAGGGTGCGCGAATGAGTAAGGGATGCCCCTTGTGGTGGCTGCGAACATTCGGTATGTCGAGTGGAAGATTTGGTCTGACCCTGGCCTCCACAACATCAAGAAAGAGGTTACTTGCATCTTGATTAGTCTCAATGGTAAAAGCAGGATCACCGTGACAGCCGTTCAGCACATCAACAAATCTTTGGAGTCTCATCTTGAATGGCTGGCACCTTTTACCATTAAAAATAAGTAGGACACGAGTAATCCCCTTCTTCTATGGTGTGGTGACAGGGACCGAGACCAAATCTTCTATTCGCTATACCGAAAACCCACAGGCACCACATGGGGCATCCCCTATTCATCCGGTCACCTCACGTCACAACTGAAAGCAACTGCGTGGTAAATGTACAAGATCAGAGACAACTTGTTCAACCTTCACTTAGTGCAACCGCACCTCAGCTAGCCAAGGCTTGCGTTACCTGGTGCACTTTCTCGACCAGATCATCAAAGTAGCTTTAGCCCAGAAGAAACGGGTGGAGCCTACCTTGCTCTGAATGACGCACCAAAACCCGAATCGTATTGGTCTGACTTACCTGCGTCCGATCATTAGCCTCAAGAAAAAAGTTTCAGTGCTACACGAAGACTTTTCGTAACTTCCAAGTATCGGCTTTAAAATAGAACCAACGGTCAAGAAGGGGAGCCGTAAGAACTCTTAACTTGAGCTCCCAGTTGTGTTGCTCCCTGTCACAAGCTTCAGCTCCGGACACTTGAGACACGAGAAGCGCGTGGACGAGCCTTGCTCCAACCCAAACTGTCCTAAGGCCAACCTATAGAGCTGCGAAGATCAGGTCACTTGTAGCCAACTTGCCCTTTAGTGCCCCATGACACGAAGCAGGATTTACCAGATTCCTTGCGAGGGGATGCAAGGCTGACTCCAGGGAGAAACTAGGAAGGGGAGCTTAGGTGACAATTCGCGAACGTCACAACCACAAGAACCAAGTATCCTAAGCGTGCCATCGCCTTGAGCCAGGCCGAAATCCCACAGACGTTGAGTGGGTCAAAATTTCTTCTTTGCGTGTTCCAACTCCACCTGGGACAGCCATCCTGGAGTCCATAGCCAGCTACTACCTGGTATCAGGATGTGACTCAACAAAATTTGGACCTGTGCACATGCCTGTCATGCCAGAGCCATCTATCTATTTTACAAGTGCACTTTTTTTAACTTGTTCATTGAGGTGATGTGACCAGGATTCGAACCAACAAACTTTGATCACTACACATGACTGTCATGCTGGTGTCATCTATTTTACAAATTCCACCTTTCTTTTGTACATGTATTTCATTGAGGTGATGTGACTGGGATTCGAACCAACAAACTCTGCTCACTGCAAATGCCTATCATGCAAGCCTCTCCAATGTCAGTGGCTACTCGCCATTTAACGAATGAAAATCAACAGCTGGCAGACTTGAATTTAGCCCTACTCATTGAAACGGTGTCTAGCAATTAGCAAATGACACTCAAATAGGGCTATCTCGGGAAGAAGTTGAGAATAACGGTTTGTGGCATTATGGTCAGATTTATAAGGGCTATACAGCAGCTTTTTCTGCAGTAATATTGGGGTTAAAAAATATTGTGCTGCACCATAAATGCATAAATTAGAAAAACCATGTAGCGTGCGAGATATGTTTGTGAAATAGCGAGTGCTTTCAAGTCTGCTGGCAAACGGGCGACTACTGGATTGACATTCGAGAGGGTTGCTATTATGCCGGAGCCATCTCTATTTTTCGAGTGCGCCTTTCTTTTGGACTTGTATTTTAATTTTACTGAGGTGATGCGACTTGAGATTCGAACCAACAAAAACTGATCACTGCATGCCTATCATGCTGTGCAGTGATCAGAGCTATCTCTTGAGGTGATGTGACCCAGATTATAACCAGCAAATGCCGTACCACTGCACTTACCCGTCATGCCGGAGTCCTCTCTGTTCTACAAGTGCACCTGACTTTTGTATTTCAATAAGGTGATGTGACCGGGATTCAAACCAACAAATTCTGGACCACTGCACGTGCCTGTCGTGCTTAGAGCTATCTCTCCATTTTACAGGTGCACCTTTGTAAAATGGTCCCACAAACGCAACTCACAGCGTATGCCTATCATGCCAAAGCCATCTCCATTTACCAAGTGCACCTTCATTATGGACGTGGATTTCATTGAGGTAATGTAACCGGGATTTGGACTATTAAACTCTGGACCACTGCACGTGCCTGTCATGTTGGAGCAGTCTCTCCATTTTACAAGTACAGCTTTCGTTTAGACTTGTACTTCATTGAAGTTCTGTGACAAGGATTCAAACCAACAAACTCTTATCATTGCACAATGCACATGCCGTATCCATTTCTCCATTTACAAGCTCCTTTCTTTTGGACTTTCATTTCTTTGAGCTGATGCCTGGGATTAGAACCAACAAACTCCGGACTGTGCACATGCCTGTCAAGGCAGAATTATCTCCATTTTATAAGTGCACCTTTCTTTACTTTAATTTCATTTAGGTGCAGTGGTGACCGGAATTCAAACCAACAAACTCTGATCACTGCGCAATGCTTTAGCCATCTTATCCATTTTACAAGTAATCATTTCTTTTGGACTTATATTTCATTGAGGTGATGCCTGGGATTCGAATCAACAAACTCCGGACCAGCTGCACATGCCTGTCGTGCAGGAGTCATCTCGTTTTTACAAGTCTACCTTTATTTGGACTTGAATTTCATTGAGGTGATTCAAACCTACAAACTGTGGATCACTGAACAGGTGTCTCTGTTGTCTGAGCAACTTTTTGTGCTAGAAGAGTTTTTTTTTCTGTTTTACAGATTTTAAAGGTAAAAAAATTGGGTATAATTACATAAACGTCTTTTTACAAACTTTTTACTAAATGCAAAGAACAATTGCAGCCAGTTATGCAATTTAAAACACCAGTGTGTCTGGCAAGAAATGTTACCAAAATAGGAGTGTCGAATTATTGTAAAAATACTGTTAGGCAGCAGTCTTGATTTTATGTTTCTATTTACAAGTGCAATAGCCCTTTAACTGAAAGTTAGTGGAATGCTTCTCAAAATACAAACGCAACAAACCACCTTGAACTGTACAGGAGAGTTTTTCTTAATTTTGCTTTGTCTTTATTTTTTGTTGCTGCTTGCAGATTGAGCCAGTGAAGTGTGAGGTGCAAAGTTCCCTATACTTCTTGTTGAGCTCATAGCCCCAAGAAAAGAGAAGCTAGCGAGGAGGAGGCAGCCATGCCCATCGCTGCACCAGGCAACCAGAAAGACCCTTCTTCAATGCCGCATTACTACCACCCCCACCCTCACCACCATCACATTCTACAGCAGCCAAAGGCCCCTCCGCACCCGCTGCACACCCCCCATGGTCAGCTGAGTCCGTCGGCAGGGGGCAACCTGTTTTCGTCGGACGGTCAGGACATGCGGCAGTTGTCCCCCGTGGTCGGCCTGAATTCGTCCAACAACCACGCTGACCCTCAGATGCATCTCTACCGCCATAACGGTAGCCACAGTCCGCCAATGGTGCAGCTGAACCAGAGTCCAGGAGGCATGGGTTCTCCTCTAGAAGCTCATCAGCGTACCTCACCCTCAGGGTATGACTTGAGAGAATTTCCACAACGGCGCAGCTTTCAAGGTAAGTTCTTTTTTGACTAGTGTCTAAGGCAGCCTTAGGGTAGTTGTGTTGGCGCTCGTGTGTGTTTTTTAACTCTAGGTTTTGAAAGTATTGTGGCGTTTCCTGTGCCACTTATGCGGACGAGCACTAGTTAAAACCCGTTGTAACAAAATGCACTCAATAAGTTTGGACCAACGTTTTTCTTCCAGTTTTGAAGTTTGACAGATATGGACCACTACATAACTAAAAAAAAAAAGTATTAAGAAAACGTTTAGTTCCCGTATTTTCTTGTGAAGTTTCTACTTTTAAATCGCCCATTTTAACAAAATCTGTTAGACATTTTTGTAAGTTGTTTTTTCTGATTTGTTGGCCGTGATTTCGGTTTTTCAATTTGCATCCTTTTTTTTTTTGGGGGGGGGGGGGTTTCTACCTATATTTTGTTATTTCAAACTGTAAATTAAAGGTATTGTAAGGCTGCGAGTCTGAATTGGACTCAAAACCCCAAGTTTTGAATCCTTAGTCGTTTTTCAGCATGTTTTCGAAAGGCTTCAGCAAAAAGAAAAATGAAAAAAAATTCTTCATAAATCCTAGACTGGGATAAAGAAATAAATGCAGTTTTTGATCATCTGGGTAGTTGTAATCTCTCCAAAACAAAACTTTGAGATTCCCGCCAAGCTGTCTTGAAATTAATCCCACCGAGTAATTTACTGAGAAAGTTAAAAGATTAAATGAAAAAAACTAAAAATAGCTTGCTGCACAATTTCAGATCTTCCATTTAATGTTTAATATCACTTCATATGGCCAAAGCTTGTCAGGAATCCTGAAGTTTTATTTTGGGGGATATCTCACGTTTTTGGTTCAAATTGATAAAGCACTTTTTTTTTTTTTAGCAATTTGATGTGATAAGCTGAGAATCCAGTTTTACGTTCTTTTTTTTCGGCGTTAAAAGTTTTTGTTATTGGCTATTGTATCTTCCACTAAACTTTAGCAAAGGGAAAAAAAATTTGTCATGCTATTTTTTTTTCTTCCTTCGTGCTCACGTCTGTTTCACTGTTGAAAGCAAAGCATGTTGTACTATTGAAGCAATATGCAACTCTGCCTCTTAAGTAGTACTGACACCAGCAAAAGACTTGTTCCATGGTTAAAGTATAGCGTTCTGCAAAATATCGAACTTATTCACCACATGGAAGAATTGATTTTCATGAAATTAGCTAATTGAGCTACGTTATTCACTTTTTTTTTCAACAAAACGTTAAGCTGTGTCATTAATAGTGACTTTTGGGCAACCATAATCTCGATCAAACGCAGTTTCAGCCTTTTCTGTCACTTTATTTATCCTCGCGTGCAAAATCACCTCGCCCGAAAGAACAAGACAAGAAAATGAATGTGTTGGCAACATTTACATACGTTTGAACTAATGTAACAAAACGGAGTCATGCAGGAAAGCCAACAGGAATTTCTCTTTAAAGCATAACAATTGTTATTTTTTAAATTTTTAGTAAAATGTCAAGTGTTAGGGTGGAGAGCTAGGCATGATATGGCAGAGGTTGGATGTAGGGATGAGCGATAATAAAATTTCTACTACACGATTATTGCGTATTCCCTCAATATGTTAGCAAAGCTGTTTTACATTGATAAGTTGGTCCTAACAGCACTACTACGACTAGGCTTAAGGGTTCCCATGCACTAAGCGATCAAGCCACATGACCAGGTCACTGCAGCTAACGAATATACTTATGGTACGTGTAGCACCGCGCACTTGGCCACGGCGGCCAGTTAATTGTAGAGGCCACTGGGATTCCGGGCGACGAAGAGCGACCATACTGACTCCGTGTTCATTTTTTACCAAGCGATCCAGAATTATCAATGAAAAACGGACCTGGTTGCGCGGCACGTCGCCGTGTTTTTTGGCCGCCCAGTGCGTGGGAGCCCTAAATGTACATGTTTAACCTAATTAGCGTAGTGTTAATACAAAATTATGAAAAAAAAACTTAACTCTTATTTATTCAAAATCATTAAGCACTTTCAAATACTTTTAAGTATTTGGAATACCATTGTCTCGCATACAGGGTGATTCAGAAAGGATGGACCAGTGCCCACCTTTTCTCCCCCATGTGCACGATCGAAATGACGTTACGTGGATGTGTAGTATGGTGAGGTGGGGGGGGGGCACCTGCACATGTGATCATGGCTGACCTTGCATCATCCGTTCAAGGTCATCACGACACTAACTTATGCACCGTACTTCCTACGCTAACAGTGTAAATTGGAAAGTTGTATAGAACCTTGAGTCGACGCTAAAGCACAAAACTGAATGAAAATCAGACCATTAGGGTAGGAGTTTTCCTTCAAACAAGTTAGTCTTAATATCTTCACTGCATGTCTTCAGGATGTCTAGCAGAGAAAGTGCCGTACCTGTATGGGATACAGAAAGAGGTTTTCTTACCTAGGCGGAAACGTGTGGTGCGTTTCCACAAAATTGGAAAGTGGTTTCCTGAAGTGGTTGCTCATGGGGAAGGTGGAGGAATGGGTTGGAAAGATTTACTGCATGTGTGGAAGGAATTGAACATGCAACACTCATCTGGACAAATACTCTCCCTCCTCCAATACATGCTTGACATGACTGATAATTAAATGAATCATCTTAACTAATTCCCTTTGTTTTAAATAAAAAAAAAAAACATTGCCTAGCACCATTAATCTGTCTTGCCCCTCCCCACTCAAGGACGCATTTACAGATTCCCCCCCCCCCCCCTCAAATACATGCATGAACGTATGCATGCTTCAGGAAACTACTTTCCAATTTTGTGGAAAACGCACTACACGTTTCTGCCTAGGTAAGAAAACCTCGTTCTGTATCCCGTATTGGTATGGCGCTTTCTCTGCTAGACATCCTGCAGACATGCCATGAAGCTATCGGACTAACTTGTTCGAAGGATCGGTCTGATTTTCATTGTTTTTTTTTGCTTTAGCGTTGGCTCACGGTTCTCTACAACTTTTCAATTTATACTGATAGCGTAGGAAGTACGGTGTAGAAGTTAGTGTCGTGATGACCTTGAATGGATGGTGCAAGGTCAGCCATGATCACATGTGCAAATGCCCCCCCCCCCCCCCACCATACACATCCGCGTAATGTCATTTCGATAGTGTACATGGGGGAGAACGGTGGGCAGTGGTCGCAGATAAGCCACATCCAAAAATAAATGCTCTCAGGTCATTTTCTGCACGATTCATGGCATGTTAGATGTGAAAATGTTGATATTAATTAATCAGACTAGGCACTGTTTGACAGTGTTACTGTAACATTAGTCCTGTTAAAATTGGCAGTGAACAGCAATTTTTCTTATCCAGCCATATTTGTTTAAAAATATAAGTTAAATTTCAATAAATACAGAACGGTTGCAGTTAGACGGTGGTTTACACCATTGGAAAGCTGACCAAAAAACCGTCAACTTGATGTTATTTGAATGTCAAGTTCGATCAATTTATTAGTGAAATTGTCGACAACATTGTGCTCCGATGTGAAACTATGAAATGAGCTCGATGGTGAGATAATTGCGTAACATGGGAAATATTGTAACACTATCATTGGTCACTGGTATCACTGGTATCGTGATAATATCGAAATATAGCAATATCGCCCATCCCTAGTTGAATGCTCAAGGCAACGTGCGGCTACACAGACTGGGTTAATTCTGTTTTCATAATGTCCGTAACCGAACTGAAGCCTACAGCCATTTTGGGAATACTTTCTGAAATGCTGATTGGTAGAAGTTGGCAACAGTTCCATATGCTGCTGATATGGAATGTTTCGATAAGCGTTGTCAAATCTACAATTGGATTACCGTTGTCTATGCAGACATTGGCAGAGTGTTTTATTAAGAAACTGGGCTTCGTTGCTTCATCATAATATTGTTTTGATTTGTGTTGAACGAGTTACCAGCAAACCATAACATTTCTGGTACATGTGGTATCGGTATTGTTAATATACCTGCAGGACAAAATTTACTGCATTTTGCAATCCACATGTTATTGAAATGCCTTTTCATGTTCCGATTGGAGATTTCTGGAATTAAATTCTAAAACTGGCACTGCAATAAAATACTTCAGTTACTTACTGAACCCTGAATTGCTAGAAAAAAACACATTTACTTTTATAATTTGTTATGCCTCTTGTGTAGAGTGAAAATACACATAAATAAGCCATTGTTCAATTGAGCATCTGGCTACAATCTAGTTAAAATACTTTTCACAATGCAATTTATCGTGATATCGCTTGATCAAAATATTATTGCCTATCCCTGAATTTTCATGCGATCTTAACAATAGTGACAATAAGGCCAGAAATTGCTAAGCAGGCCTACAATTGAGCAAATGAGATAGTATTTGCAAAAACCACACGTGGTAATCTCTTCGTCAATATTTCATTGTCGTCCATTCCCGTGATGTGGACAGGGTTCAGACAACTTTTTAATTCTAAATTTCCCTGACATTTCCAGGTTTTCCAGGTGCATCCAATGGGAATTTCCAGGTCTTCACAAGATGTTTTGTTAGGGAAACAGGCAGTAGCTAATGTTTTGATTAATATTTGTACGAAAATAATCCAACATCCCAGAAAATAACTGTTTAGAGACAAGTCCAGACGGGACTAAACCTATTTTCAACAGTTTTTAGTACCGTAGCCTAAGATTGGTTTATTGAAGTTATATCGAAAATACTTGAACATATTAAAGCACAAATTTAAATATTTGCTACAGGCTAGCCTATTTCTGACCTGCTAATTCAATGGAACTTACAGATCAGACACAAAGGCATTTTTTTTCAAATGTCCCTGTCTTTTCCCTGATTTTCAAAAAAGTTCTTGTTTGCCCTGAAATTTCCCTGAGATTTTGGCTCTATTTTCATTTTCCCTGAAATTTCCAGGTTTTGTCTGAACCCTGGTGGAACACTGCAGATGCACTTAGTGGAATGCTACTGAAAATATTTCGTATATGGGTTTATATTAATCTTGTGTACAGTCCGGACTAGTAAAAAAATTAACTCGTTATTGACAGATGCTTTTCGTTCTAAACTTGCATGCCTCTATGTTGGCTTGCGTGTAGGACTCAGTTTTGCGACGAGTTCAAACGTGTGAAAAGTTGCAAAAGCTATTTATGCGCAGGATGCTCGAAAATAAGGAGAGGGTACGTCCTTTTAATTTAGTGTGCCAAGTGTTTACGAATTCGTCGTCACTATTTCAAGCTGCGTTCAGCTTTTTTTTTGTATGGCTCGGCTTGACATTGTTTTACAACATTTTATTTTGTGGCCCATACATACTGGCCAGAATGTAGCCAAGATGGATGTTGTCGAACATTTATCGTGTATGGGTTTAATAATTTTGTATTGGAGCGGACAACCCTCGTTACCGGCAGATGATTTGAAGCTCATGGTCAGCTTTATGTTCTTGATAAATTGTATTAATTCAAGTGTTTGCGAACTCCTCTGACTCTTATTCAAGATGCACTTGGAATTCTCATTTGGCGCAGCGTGACATTGTTTTGAAGGACAAACCTTGTCGTTAGCCCATATTTAAGTGCAGCCTGTGAGTCACTGTTGACATCGTGAAGTTTGGCTGGCACCTTTTGCAGTTGCCGTTTTTCGTGGCAGCCACGCCGTTTTTCATCTTAACGGACTGGGCTTTTCGTCCTTTGCTTTTCCCTCTTTTCTTTTTGACTCGGGGGTTTGTGCTTGCTGGTGGGTTGGTTGGCTCGCTCTGCTCTGGCGCCATTTGAATACAGTTCAGACAAGAGTCGGCTGGTCGGTGGTGGAGGTAGACTCTGTGCCAGTGCGAGGGGAGACGGGATGAAGAAAAAGCTTTGCCTGCCTGGGGTAGTGCTTGCTGCTTGCAGACGTTGACAAAAGTATATTGCTCCGTCTACTAAAGCTCTTCTAGGTCCTCCCCCCCCCCCCCCTGTTTCTGTACAGAGCTATTGGTTGAGTGAGTGATCTTCTGTGTAGCATTGTATTGGTTAGTTTGGTAGGTTAACGGTTTTAGGGTCGAGTGGTATTGGATTGAAGGTTTTCGTACGTACCGATATGTTTTTTTGGTGGCATGTGTGGTGCGAGATCTCGGTAAGTTCTATTTGGATTAGTCTTTTAACATAGCTTTCAACTGTTAGAAAAAAATGTATTAAAACTTTAAAAAAAAAAGCTAAACGCATGTTTAGTAAGCAAAAGTAACAAGGTTCATTCTGACACGGAGAAGTATTTTTGCGACGTGTAAAAGACCTAAAGAATTTCAGAGCAAAATTGTCCGTCTTTATCGCAAGATAATGTTAGAAGTTAAAAAGGATGCTTGAACAAAGACCCATGCACAGCGCGAGCTTTGAAGGTCCCCGGGGACCCCAAACAAAGTGAGCTGCAGTAGCAGAGTGGTCAGATTCTTGACAGCCTTGAAATCAAGCGGACGACGTTGGGGGGGGGGGGGGGCCCGACAACGACGAAGGGCGCCTTTGTACTATTCTTGGTTCGGTGCTGACACATCCTATACTATACCCTGAACAAAGTGGTCGGGATATATGCCCTCCAAACCAAATACACTAGTTCAAAATAATCCAGCCATTTGTAGAGCGCTTACAAGACTTAAAAGTACCTTTTCACCTCCTAGATACAAGACTGTAGAATATTTGAGCAATATAAAGCAAATTACGGTAAATAAAAAATGGACAAACACTATTTGCAGCAGCGCCGCGATTTTCATAACTAAAACGAGATCACGTGACCCACTTCAGCCTATTGGATGATGGAGAGTCTGGAACGTGGATGCTGTGTTTAGAATATGGGCGACGCATTAAAATGGTGAACAGGCTCCTATAATATAAAAACGAAAGTGCCTTTTTTTTTATTAGCTGCAATAACACCCTGCAACGGAGTCTACATTAAGCATGGTTAGCTTTAATTACTGTTTCACTTTTTACTATTTTACACCATTATATTTAGGTAAATGACTAAATTCTCAACAACAAAAAAAGAATAAAATTGATTAATCCTGAAATCCTCACATCGGTTTGTCAACATTCCTGATAAGAACCCTCAATATTGAATGGCTTCATTGAAATTTAGCAGGTTTTTAGGCAGCCAATTCCTGAAGATTTATTTTTGTGATCACTTAGCTTTTCTTTTACTCTTTTGTGTAGACAATGATTTGGCATCAAGTTACTTGCCATGGTAATATAATTTCTAAAATATGAAAATTCATCCCCAAAACGGCATTAAAAAAAAACAACAAGAAAATGCTCTCTTCCCCCAAAACAGAGCACAGAATTTCCTAAAATAAATTATTCCCTAATCGAAAACTGACTTGTATCTAACTGTATTGACTTAATGTCTGGCCTTTAGCAAGAAAATTGTGAATACGGTCAATTTCCCCCCCATTTTCTGCTAGGCCTACGAATCGTCGTTGTTTAGGTTATGTAGGGTTTTGTAATGTGTCCGTCAAGTGTGACCTTAGGGTTAGGAGGTTTCTGTGTGAGTGCTACTTCCTAGGTCAGGCTTGCAGCCTTGTGTGATGTCAAGGTGTAGTCTGCTGATAAATTGAGCTGAAGCTTACAATTACTTAACCAAGTGAGAGAAAGGTGCTATATGGTGCTAAATTCCGTGCAGAAACGTAAGATTTCTTCCCAGTGCTCCATAAAGGGGTGCTTTATTGCTTCACGAAGATTGCTGTCCAGTGTGTTTTCATCTCGCGTTTTGGCTCCAACTCCTAAAATATGTGAGGTAGAAATATCACTTTTGAACTCGTTTCTTTCCTGCAACAAATGCTACCTTGCCGAGAAGTTTCAACCAATTTCTAACAAAATTGCTAACGTTATCGTGTTTCAAACTGATCACACAGAACTCTCACTAAAATACTCTAAATCTGGTGAGTATATTAAGGCCTCGCTTCGTTTGACTAATAATTTACACAGGTAGTTTCTATAGCCAGATGTAATATGTTGTAGGCCAACTGCCATCTTGTATTATCTCATTATGCTCGGTGTAAATGTTTGGTTTTGAAAACTAATAAATGTTCACCACAATCGGGGACCCCTCGAATGCCCTTATTAAAAAAAAAAAAATTATTTTTATGTTTTGATATGAAAATATCGCAAGTTTGCAGGCAACTGCCATTTTATGGTTTTGAACTTCTGAGGACAGAGTGGATTCTTCTGGCACCTTAACACAAATTTAAACGTAACAAAGAGTTTGTTGTTTTTTGGATTTTTTTTTGGGGGGCCGGCGGGGCCGTGACCAGTAAAATTCTACCGACCAAACCAATACTTGGGTAAAGAAAAAGGTGCTTAGCCAGAGGTCCCTCCATTGTTGACAACCAACAATGTTCCACATCACTTTTCGTTTTGTGCACAGCCGAGAGCAGTCGTGTTGTTCTTCTCAATAATTTAAGATTGTTTGTTGCAGTGTTATAGATTTTATGTGCAAAAATATCCGTTTTATTTGTAAGCACAGGGCGAACATCATGCATGTGAATGTGTAGACCATACAATCTCTGATGTCATTCGGGTAGGTTTGCTTCTGCCGCTTGGAGAATGGAATTTGGACATTTGCTCCTCGCACTTACAACGTCAACGTAAAGGTTGTATGCAGAAAATAGTTCAAAAACTTATGCGGTAATAGTTACAAAGTTAACGTTTGTCGGATCCATTAACGATCTCGAAGGTTAGTGTAAATGGCCTACCTGTTAAAGAATTGCGGCTTTAGTGGTCGTTTTATTTTAAATTTAATTTCTTTCCCTTTTTGAAGAATTTGAAGCACAATATAGTGGCAGTGGGCGAAGTTACTTTGTAGACGGTTAGTTCAATAGCTGCCACGTCGTGTGTAATGGATAGCGTAAATTGAAGTCAACTCAGTTTGTCTGATTTGCCAGAGAAAGCGAAATCCGATGATATGCCTCCCTGCCAGAGACTACAGTTTCTGCGGTTTTATTTTAAATTTTGCATTTCTTTATCGAAGAAAAGTTTTAGATAAAATGTTAAGTCTGGAAGACTATGAAGCATCTTCGTCCTTTTCGACGGCTGTAAGAAAATGGTATATACGTTAGCCAACGAATTCAAGATGGCAGATGAGGCTTTGTCGCTTGGCAATGTCGCGTCACAACTGGCAAGTCCGGACTTCAAACAAAGGTGGCAGTTGTATGGTCGAATGAAAGAATGCTATTAAATAGCGTGGTGGATAGTAGATCACAGGTGCAAATGTGCAGAGTATAACCCAGAAGTGATAATGCAACATTGCATGTGTCGTTCCGTGAGGTGGGGGAAAAGGTTTAGAGTACCCATCGCACGGATGTAGTGACGAAGCAAAATTCAAACCGTAATGTGGGGAAAAGAGGAAGGAGTACCTGTCTTTCTGTAGGTGCCAACTCAATAAAATTCGTAGAAGTTAGAAGTCGTCTTCTTTCAAGGCTTGATTCTGATCCATCCAAGTCTGATGCATCCTTGACATTCACTCAAGCCGGCCCACAAGTTCCTCGAAGCGGGAGGCAGGTTTTCCTAAGGCGCTAAAGTCACTGTCTTAAGTCAACTCTGGCCACAAGTTGCTGAATCGGGAGGCAGGATCATATCTTCTTGTTGCTGTTCAACTTCGTCAAATAGGAAACGAACTAGTCACCACAAATTTTGACTCACGGCAGCATGGGGCAACGCAATTTGTTGGGGGAATCAATTGATGGAGATATTCAAGTCACTTAAGACTCGACGAGACATTTCTCTTCCTATCCCTCCCCCATGATTCCTTAGCCTCGACAATTCAAAGGTAGGAGTATTAATGTTCTGAGGATTCAGTCCCGTTGAACGAAGAAGAGTCTGCCGACAGTCAACTTAGTGAAGATGAGGTTAGTGTTTTGGTAGAAATTACTCGTTTGGATGGTGAATTACAATCTTCCACCTGCGTTGGCAAGGAACGTCCGTTATCGCAATACCATGTTGATACCCCTATCCCCTTTAGAACCTGGAGTCTTATTGTACTACTACCACTGCCTGCGACTTGTAAATTTTAATCTGATCATGGGAGGCATTATTTGATGGAATACTTGGTCGGTTAACCTGAACGATCAGTTTGTGACTTGTGAGTAGGGATTGTACCCACAAGTTGGGGGGGGGGGATAGACCAGGAACTTGTTAGTCTTACCCCTGTGTTTGCTCAGTGGGTTAGATCGTGTTTTTTGCCGGTGGTCAGAACATTTTAGTGTAAACTCTGTTGTAGTGTAGTTCAAGTTGGGTAGGAGCAAACTTGAAGAATATTCTTTCCCTTCTTTCCATGACTTATTCTTTCAAAACGTCGTACAGGATCTTGGCATGTTCTTCGCCTTTTCACGTGTTTGAAGAAATCTCAGTTGAAGCTCAAAATTAGGATCTCAAGGACACTGTATCTGTTGAACCCGTAGGTTGGTCTGTTGTCATAAAAAGTCATTGTTCAGTACCCTAACTTCACAACATTTTTAGGCTACTGTTGGTGTAAGAAACCTTACCTTATTGACAGAACTGCTGTTTTGGTGATCAGGTTCTGTTAGACGCATGGATTTGCATCTGATTTGAAGGGGTAGGACGGGACTCTTCATAGTTTGATTTGATTTTGATCAGTTTTGTTCTGATGCCAAGCCACCATAAGAATATTGGGACAGTTTTAACAGGTATTCTGGTTTGGACAACAATGAGTAATGTCCGAGGAAGAATAACTTAGTTTGACACTCTGGATATGATAACTGAAACAGTTTAAGTTCACAAACGTTCCTTCAATTACCCAAAGTCTAGGGTGCAATGGTGCCAATGACATTTAAATGTAAATGTAAATTTAGATGATGCGCTCCGGTCTGGTTATATACGACGAGCTACTTCCGGTCCTGCACAGTGAGTTACGAGCATGGCAGGAAACCCGAATTTTCAAGCTAGAGTTAAACGAGTTCCCTTGGGGGGAAAACTGCTATAAATAAAAGGTAATGTATATTTTCGTATAGGCAAACAAAAATTAAAATCAACCAGGTGCCCCTGGTGTTTTTGTTTTTTGGTAGTAGGAAAGAAAGCATTTTGGTTGAAAGCACTGCTAGCTAGCTTCACTTGATTGCATCTAGTTCCTCGGTTAGCAAATGTGAAAAGGTTTGGCCTTTCAAAGGTGTGGTATCAACTGACCAAAACATTCGTAAAGTCAGTAACCATCGACGAATGCTTCGTACGTTATGAAAGTAAAACTTAAACCATTTGCTAAAAGTTTGTTCCTCTCACATGCATTGCTCGTACAAAATGGAATTATTATCTAGAATTCTGGATGTTGCAAGCGCGTTGTGCGTCTCATACGAAATGGAAGTTTTAACCAGAAATGAACTTGTTTTCAGTTCCGTTACTAAAAAGGGCTTGCGGCAAGCGGCCCTTTTGGCCTGCTTTGTCATGCTGCGTCATTTTATATGTAACACAGCGAGGTTGTGATGGTTGTTTTAAAAACAATGGGCATTTAATACACTAATACAGATTTGGTCATGCTTGTCGTACGTATGTAACACCATGTAGAGTTCCCGTGTATGTAACACCATGTAGAG
>JAHWFP010036501.1:124689-187056 GCA_023313725.1 Lithobius niger
ACGAAATTCACAGCCGTATGTGTAAAGTTCAGTTGGATGTGTGAAGTATGAAATTCATTGATATAACTCTGAACTTCACAGATGTAAGTGCGAAGTTCAGTTATATATGTGAAGTATGGAGTTCATAGGTTTAACTATGAAGCTCACAGCTGTGGATGTGAAGTTTAAAGTTCATAGGTATATGCGTGAGGTATGAAGTTTAGGAGATAACGTGTGTGGAGTTCGCAGTTGTGTGAAGCATAAAATACGAATGAAGTGAGCGTAACAAGTTCCAGCCAGGGAAACGTACCGTTCAAAATGTGAACCCAAGGTCACATTGATTTGTTTTAAATAACGTTTTCTCCCTTCCTTTGAAAAAAATTTAATTGACCATTGAGCTATTATACCATTTGGTGTGGTAGATAACTGCAAACGAAGCAACGATCTGCTTCAAAGACCTGTGAAAATAATTACAAGGTACAGTAATCTGAAAGAAAGACAACTACCTGACTGGGACTCAAACCCAGGACTTCCCGCTGACTAGGCTGGGCGATAGGTACTCCCCCTCCCCCTTTTCATTGGGGGGGGGGGGGTTACACGGTTTTAAAGCTGTCGGTATCGGTGCTACCTAGTGTAGTTTTTTCAGTCTTAAAAGTCTTGCCTCCTAGTTCCGTGGCTTCTGTACTTCCAGGCGCGCTATGTTCGGGGTGTGTGCGTATAAGCAAACCCGTCCATCATACTTTCTGTATGAAACTCGACATTAGATGGGTGTGGCAGGGAACATCGGTGTTTTATAGTACATTCTTAACTCAACCTTTTCCTTTGGTTAAAAACAAGGCATATTTTCTTAGTTTGGCTGCAGGGACTCATCAATCAAAATAGGCCTACGAAAAGTGGCACAGGCTTTTTTTTTTGGGGGGGGGGTCACACATTTAATTTCACTACTTTCAGGGATAAAGTTTTATAATAAAAAGTGTAACCTGTGGATTGAAAACTTTATTGGGAGTAAAATTTTGATACTGAAAATTTTAATATTTAACCGAATTATTTTTCTTTGACAGTGTAGTTAGGAGGGAAGGGGTGATTTGACGTTTGTGACATAATTTTTTTGGGAAAGGGTAATTACAGACGTTCGATTAATGAAATAGGGGGGGCGTTGAACACTGATGGCAACATTTGTATGACGTCATTTCTGGAACGGCCCCGTACACCCTTACGAGTGGTCAGCTCCTCTGGAATGGCTCTGTTCTGTAAATTAGCCTTTTGTCATACTTTTTTCAGTTTTTGTCAAAGCCTGGCGTAGGTTGTTGGCTGCCCGCATGCCGCCAGCTGCCGCTATTGTAGTAAGTTGTATACCAGTTTGGTATTAGTTCTGCTTTGCTGAAGGCGAAGACAACTTCCATCCGGGACTCAGTTTTAAAGCAGTAGATTACTGTTGTGACTAGTGGAGGCCAGGTTGATTGCGTTGGCAGCATGAACTTGGCCACATCGTACGAAAAGCCATTCTTCACAATCTGGGGGTAGGTAATATTTGACTAAATTTAATAACTGTGTCATTCTGGGAAGCCTATCATTCGGCGTAGTTGTTTTCCAGCTTCATAGTACGGAGCCAGAACCCCCCAAAAGTCTGTGAGCCAGAACCCCCCCGCAACTCATTTTGCATTTTTTAATGTTTTCTGCATTCATAAGAGTAGCCAATACCCAGTGCCAAAGGGTGCAACACAAAGTTATCGACATTCCCGCGAAAGCTGCCGATACCGATACCACAAATATCGGCAACCGACCGATCCAGTATCGGTGCAGCCTAAAAAACCGGGGTCGGTTAGCCAGTTCGAGTTTTTTTTCCATAATTTATGATTCCAAGAGTAATAACCTACACTGCAATTTGAAAAGACCACCTCTTTTATTCTTTTTTAAGGTCTGTTTTGATTTCCCGTTTCTGCACAATATGGGCTTCCTTTATAGAGAGCTAAAATCTAGCAAAGGTGACTGGTCGAGTCCTAATTTTTTTTTTTAATCCGTAGTGAGTTTTCACTAGCCTTGGCCTATATTAATACGTAGTTTTTTTTTTTTCGGTTTATAAATTGCGTGCTTGAAATGATGGGAAACATTTTTTGTTTTTTTTGTTTTTCTCTTTCTTACTGGTGTTTTTTGCTTCTTTTTTCAGTAAAATTTGAAAAAATGCAGTTCTTCGCAATGTTTTTGTACGTCCCTGAATTTGGGACAAAGTAGAGTTGAAATGATACCTCTACTGTACCTAATGTATCTGTGCAGGCTAAGCAAGCTAGGACTGCAGCTGCTAGAGGCTGAAGCACCAGCAGCTACAGCAACGACCAACTCCGGGAGCCCTTGTGGTTCCTATCTGAAACGCTTTATCAGGAGGCAGGAGGTCTGGGGCTTGTCTAACTCTGCTCCCCCTAGGTTGGGGTGACCAGCACAGCCAGCCAGCCAGCCAGCCCTTGCAATCGATAGCGCTGCACCATGGGCTCAGAAGCGTGGCATTAATTAACTAAGTTGAATAATTAAAGCCAATCCCCAAGTCAGACGGGAGAATGTAAAAGAGAGAGACCAAGCCAGATCCTGTGTTGGTCGATGGTTGTGCTTAGCCGACCGAACCTTTCTGGATTTTGTTCGCAGTCAGTTGCCGGTGGCATTGCCGTTGAAGATGGATGTGGAGGGTGCATCGTAGATTAGACTGGATGGAGTATGGTTTGGTTTGTGTCCGTTAATATTGGGTTGTGTTGTGCTGGCAAAGGGTGGTTTGATCGCGGGGGTGGAGTGTGGTGTTAGCCAGCTGGTAGTGATGTGCTTTGTCAATAGTAAAATTTACGTTTTAACATAGCTTTTAAAAGTGCTTTTGTCTGGCAACCAAAATATTTAGTAGCTTGACGAATTTCCGTATTGGTTATGACGCGCCAATTGAGTGCCGAGCTGAAACAATGTCGAGACTTGGTTGCAAAGTTTTGTACCGAAAGTTCGAAATTTAAAATTCTTTAACATTTTCGTAAAATTGTGTAAAATGCTCTACAGCTGTTTTCAAACGTATTTAGGCTAGTTTATAAATGCCTGTTATTTACGGTAAAATTGTGGAACACACTACTTAAAGTTTGACCATGGTTGTGTACTGGTAAAGGTACTGGGGATATTAGGCCTGTAAATATAATTTCCAGCAGCTTCACATTTACAAGAATGTGTTTTCGTGAATGGTAAGTCCCCTAGGGCACCTTGTAACTGATAGGATGGCAGAACTGCCACCAGATACAATTGGTATTAACCCTTTATTGGCCTGGCATCCCTTTAAAAGGCCGGCTATTGAACGGCAAAAAACTAAGCCCCAATGTGCAATGCGAGCTTTGTGAGGGGACCCGAGTAAAGCGAGGTAAAGGGGGTATGAAGTGGTTCCCGGGACAACACCAAATTAAACGGTTAGTAAAACGGGACTAAGGATCGAAATGATCAATTAATTACCGCTTAAACAGCACACAATGCCAACGCGTTGTCTCGTCTCCCCGATTATTTCAAACCTATCCCCTGGTCCGTGCGCACCCAGTGAAGAGTGGCTGCCAAATTTGGCCATCAGGAAATTCCACATCGATGTGCTTCTTAAAGGAACAACCACAGCTGCACTTTTACCAAACCAAGTGAATGCTGGTTCGAATCCCATGACCGATTGTAAATAAAAAATACTAGGAAGTTAATGCACAACTCTAATTTACCGCAGTTTCGTGATAAAAATTTCGTCGATTATCTTGTACTTTTTCTGACGTATCGAATTATTGATCAAATTGACGAGTGTTATAATTATAAAGATGTCAAATTACTATTCATGTTCGTTTGGAGCAAGCTGAAAAATGGTAATCTGTGAAGCAAATAATTAACAGCAAAATTTAACGCAGATGTGCAGGCTGAGCGAGGCATCGGGAGCCATTTTGTCTGTAGTACAGCTTTAAGGGTCACAATTTGCGATAATCTTGCATGTAAGCTAAATTTGGTACACAAGTCATTCTTAGCAGTAGAAATCCAACTATCTATGAAATCCCCTTGATAACAACCTCCATACGGCCCGTTCTCCCACACATCTCTGTGAAGCTGATGACCCAACAAATTCATGCCGATTGTGCTAAAATTGCATGAATTGTAGTACACAAGCGTTCTTAGCAGTCCAGTTTTTTGCTTGTTAAATTCTTATGGCAAATCGGTTCAGCCATGGAACCCCCGTGAAATAACCCCCAGCTCCTTTGCTTGAAGCTTTACTACAAAATTTGTGCAAATAGGGCTAAACATAAAATTTGGTACACAATTCATTTTAAGAAGTTGAAATCTAGCTAGTCTTGAAACCCCATCGAAATTACATCTCCCCTCCCCTAGGACCCCTATTTCTCCTAACTAGCTAAGGGCACCCCCCCCCCTTTTAGATAACCCCCCTGTTCACCCACACACCCAATCCTCTGTGAAGCGGAATTCTTACTGATCATGCTAAAAGTGTGGTACACAAATCATTCTTAGCATTACAAATTCAAGAAGCAGTTATGAAATTCCATGATACACCCCCTGCCACCCCTCTACGAGAAGTCATAATTACCGTGCGAAATCTAACCAGCCCTGGAACCCTTGAGGGGGTAGCTTGTTTGATTTGTACTGCTAGGAATGACTTTCAGCAAGACTTAGTTAGTCGGTGCATTTTGCGGTTATCAGCCATTTGGTGAACCTTGCTTCGGTGAGTTTTCCAGTTCATGATTTGGTTGTATTACAGTTGGCATATGCGATGAGGATGCCTGTGTTGGCAGTCATGGTTAGTGCCATGTGTTGCTGGCATCTGGGCTACATGGGCTAAAAGTTTCTAACCCCTAAACAGATTTTAGTGCCCCTTACGGGTTGTAGTGCACTTGGCAGATGACTGGATTAATACTGTTATAGCATCTCCTGAAATGGGCTAAATGCAGCAGGCAGTTGGCATTACGACTGTTGTGTAACTAATACGAGAAAGTATCGGCATCGGCCCCAACTGTGATTTGAATAGAGGATCACTGGCCAATGCACTAGCAGCTTTGCCAAAAGTTAGTGCATTGGCTGGTGGTTACCTGTTGTTCAGGTCACCTCCGACAAAGATGCATGGTTTTAGCCTGTCTCGAACCTGATGACAGGAGGGGGTTAGCAGTGCCGTTCCAGAATGGCAAACTTTTTCATGTTAGGATATAGCAGGCACGTTGGTTATTCCTTTCCATGGTTTTCAGAAATTGTCCCTTTCCCCTTTGTTGTGTAGTATTTTTAAAAAATAACTTGCACAGCATGGAAATTGAATTTATATGGTTTGCTTTTGGCATAAGCCGATTATTGGGCTGATTGTCCAAGCTGATTAGCAGCAAATTATAGCTGTAACTGTGTTAGGACAAAATTTGTTGCGTAGTGTTGCGAAGTGTTAAGAGGTCTTTGCAGTCATTCCAGTTGACAGATTTTTTTCTTCATTAAAAAACCTCGTCTTTCATTTAAGTGTGTGGCTGCCGTATACAGATAGGTTAGTGTCGTAAAATTTAGAAGGCGCATACTCGCACATTTAATTTGTCCTCGAAAATAAAATGAAAACTTGATGTAAAATGCAATAAGCAGGCAGCAATGTAATTCTGATAAATTTTACATTTTAGTGCATTGTTCATAAGAATTTTGTCGGGAGCTTGTAACAAGTCTTAATTCGGAATTAAGAGTTGCGGCTCTGTATTAAGGCAGTGTTAAGGCTCGGTGCCAGCCTTAATACACTCCCAGCTTGTAAAATTTGTGCATGGTATTTAAAAATTGTATCCACCTTTTATAAGGGATTTTCTGAAGGCAAGTCTTTTATGAGGATAGTTCGGTTGGCAAATGTGTTGGTGTAGACCCTTCCTACACCAACACATTTGCCAACCGAATTATCCTAACGTACTAGATGGAGTCGTAGGCGATGTATTGAACCAGTATAGGAAACTATCGTATATTGTAATATATTGTCTACAAATTAAGCCGAGTGAAGCTCATGATTTGGTCACTACTTCTTTTACTCTTATTGCTGTGTATAGTTAAGATATTAACGCAACGCTTTTTTTATTTTTTAGAGCTGCACTCTATTAGTCCTGGTGCTCCACTCTCTCCGTCTTGTTATTCCATGTTGTGTGCTGAAGAATCTAGTAGAAAAGTGAGTATGACTGTTAACCAAACACAGTTTACGATATGTTTTACCGTACCAACTTCTATCTAATTTAAAGTATTACTTGCATAACCAGAGTTTTAAAACGGAATCTCCCAATTGTAGACAAGATAACGCATTCTACTGGATGCTTTCCAAACGGATAGTGGTATTAAAGAGGCTGTACTTCTCCAGACATAGCAACAAACAATCTCGCTTTATCATTTTACTTAAGCTAGTGTGTGTGGGTGCGTAAAGCAGCTTTTGTTCGTTAATTACAACCCCATGCCTGTTTTAAGATGGTCCAATGGTACCGTTCCTGATAGAAATAGTTATTGCAGCGACATCATGATCACGTGAGTTGTAGAACATTGGAAATATCACCTGTCTAACCCCAAACTGAGTAAAACATTGGTACTGTGAAGTTTTTAAAACAATATCCCTAGTTCCCACAATTCACAATGGGTTCCTAGCAAGGAAATAACACCTTACTACATTGTCAGCAGTGGGTAGTCTAGGTACAGACTACCATTTAACAGAAAACATGGATTTAGTTGTGAGAAGTTAAGCACAAACAAGTTGGCTACAAGGGTTAAGGTGAGAAAAAGCAAAATGTGCTTGCTAGTAACTTAGTAGTGGTGTACCGATACCAATAAACCGGTTCTGTACGGTCCCGATTACCAAATGGCAGTGCACAGCAAATTGAAAGAAAACAATTAATAATAATGAATTATGTTCAGGGTGTCCATGGTTCTGCTATATCAATTTTTACAATATACACACATTTTTTAACAAAAATTTTGATGTATACAAATTTGTGTAATTAAAATAAAAAATTAAATTAAATAAAAAAATTAGATTAAAATTTTAAAAAACATTAAAATAATGTGTCACTTATTTTTTTTTAGATAGGTGTTTTTGCTTCCTGGATTAATGCCAAGCCCTTTTTCTACTGGCACTGATACGATTTAAAAATTTTGCTTTCCGAATTTATCAGATTTAATTTAAAAGAATTTAAATTAAATTAAAAAACTAGTTTAAAATAACTACAAAATTAAAACTTATTTTTTTTTAAATTCTACTCTGGACCTGCATTTTTAAATAGGATTTTTGCTTCTTGGATTGGTCCAAGCCCCTCAGTGAAGCTGATGATTTAAAATTTTGTTTTCTGGATGTATTACATTTTATTTTTTTTTTAACTTAAATTAAAATCAAAAAATTTAATTAAAATAAAAATAACTGGCTAAGTAAGAGCATACTTGATGATTTTTGGCAGCCCAGATGCCTAAAGAGTCTTAGCAAAGATTTGCATACTTGAAGATTTTTGCAGCCCGGAGTTAGTGCATGCACTGTTGACTCCAACACACGATTTAGAAAAGAAAATGGCGGTGCAGGATCGACCAGCTATGAATAGTTAAGCTATAGCTGACCAAAATAGGAAACAACTTAATGTTAATAAAGTACTGACATTAAACAAACAGGAATAAACTGTAACGTATTCTGCTTAGTATATTACCATCCTGGATGGTATTTTATGGTTGTATGATCCAAACTACTCAACAAAAGTACGTGTAAACAGGTAAGTGGTCCCCTAAAAATGCGCAAAAATGTGTTATTCATCCAATCCAAGATTCTACTATCAAGCACAGTTTTACGATGATTTAAGCTACTGAAATTAATTTTTTGTTCCAAGACTCAACTATCGCATACCCCTGGAAAAAGTAATGTAGATGACAATATTCGGTGATTTAGTGATCTATGCCGATTTTTGAAAGGTAGTCAGTATCGGCCAACCAAGGTAGCGGTTCCGGTACCGGTTCCGATACCACGGAACTGGAATCAGTATCGGAATCGGTACACCACTATTGGTTAGCCTGTTCTGCTTTTGTGGCACAAAATCTTTGAGTGGTTTTAACATTGACAGCTGGATTTTTAACGCAGAGGTGCTGGCTCTCCCTACAAACAAAGCTGGTTAAAGGGCAATTACATCCTTTTTGACGTGCATGTTTTACTTTTGGATCACTTAAACAATAACTAAACACAAGAATTGCAGTAGGAATACGTTACGTACGTCCGATACAATTTAATTACTGCATCACCAGAACACGACACGTACACCGCCGTTGTTTTCTCTGGAACGCGCAGAAATTAATGCCGACAGATAGTGCTTATCGATTTCAACTCGCAGGCGTTGAGATAGCTGTGTTGGCTGTGAGTAGCTCTAGCGTCTGACAGCCTTAGCTTGCCACTACTGTTGGCCAGCTAAGGCCGTCAGATGCTTGAGCTACTCACAGTTCGACACGGCTATGTCAATCGGCTGTAAGTCGAAATCGATAAGCTCCTGTCTGCATTAATTTCTGCGCGTTCCAGCAAAATAATGGCGGTGTACGTATCGTGTTTTGGTGATGCAGTAATTAAATTGTTGTATCGGACGTACGTAACGTGTTCCTGTTTAGTTATTGTTTTAAGTGATCCAAAAGTAAAACATGCATATCAAACTGGATGTAATTGCCCTTTCACATCTACAGTCTCTCGCCCACAGCTAACACATCCCGGACTCTAGGAACAGAGCCACAACCGATAACTTTTTTCCGCAAGTTATATCTCAACAAGATTTAAGCCTTTTCATAATGAACCAGTGGGATTTTAAAGTCTTGCAAATGACTTTTAAAACTTCAGAATCAATTCCCCTGTAGATTGACACCATAGTAAAACGATCAAACTGCGGTATTAGTCCCACTTATCCCTTTTACAGAAATAGTGCTCATGCACTGAATTTGTCATAGTATTGTATGGCTTGAAATAAAAGGTGCAGTGTAAACTGTGATTGGTCGGTTTCCTTTTATAAGATTAGGGGTATGTTTTTGAACCTTTGACCAAAAAAAAACCTCACCTGAATAATATACCCCTGACTCCACTTGAGGGATAAAAGGAGAAATTAGGTTTGAAACCCACAGTTATCACTTATTGGCTAACCAGTGACCAATTAAGAATATCCCATGGGATGTAGTAGTCAAGAGATGTAATGCTGTGTACACCAAAATCTTGGCTCTTTTGGGGGGGATATGTGCACCTATTCAATAGTGAATCGTTGGATGAGCTTCTATAAACAACTTGTTTTGAGAAGTTTGGTGACTTCCACACAATCTCGATACAGGGTTTATGCACTCTGCCTTGAATTCCTTAAGCCTTTTTTATAGCCGATGAAAATATACGTTTTAATAATCCTTTTTTTAATAGCAGTTTCCCCCCTTTTCAGCTTAATTTCCGTAGAAGCTTGAAGGTTGGCTTCTCTGCTGGGCTTGTAATAGTTCTGCGCATGCGCAAGCTTGGGCCAGTCTGTATAAGCAGACTGCGCAAGTTGAACTTCATTTCTCCTAGGGTGCTCACGCTAGCATGATCACCCTTGAGCTTACGATTCCCGAAGATAGAAGAGGAACGCGTGCAGCCGGTTACTCGATTGCCTTCCAGGGAACCATGGTTGCGTTGACTACTGGTTCCCCGGTTGCCTCCTCTTGTGCGACCCTCGCTCATCCTGGATCCCTTTCTTCTGACTCTGTTCCCGATCCACCTCTCTCGGACCCTGGCGATCCCCAGCCAACGGGTTCCCTACCACTCCGTCGTCTTCACATTTCCTAATCTGCGCCACGTCGATGCGGGCGAAATCCCTCGACCCGTGTCGTCACTCTACGTCCACTTCTGATCCTCCATCGTCCAGCTTTCCACAGCTTGTTTCTGCGTTCCCCTCGAAGGCAAACAGGGGAGCCTTCCGACCACGAGGCATAGTATCGTACCGTTCCTGGCCAACCACCACGATCCTACCCTCACCGGTTACTTCGATTCCCCTGGGATCCAGTCCTACGCACTCACCCAGGTTCAGTCCACCATGTGCAAGCTCTACCGTTTCCCTTTCCTGTCTTTAAGTACACATTTTGCGACCCATCCAGTTCACCGATTAACTGCTGCTATGCCATTACTTCTGCTCCGTTACTCCCGGTTCCCGGTGAAGACCTACTCTGCTCTGAAGAATGGGACGACAAATTTGATGTCACCTGCACTCTTCTCGGGGGGGATCAAATCCCCCTCCTTTTCTACCTCTCGGATCTCGGTCCCGTCGCCTCGTCCGATCCTACATTCAACACTTGTCCTCACCTTGTAGCCCGTAGACATTGACTCTACTCTTCTCTTGTGCATCCACCATTTTTTCCTTTCCGTTCTGCGCTATCAGCATCTCCCCTCCGGTCCCACGATCCCCCGTCTTAATACCATCCCTGCTTTGGATCCTAAAAAAAAAAAGGAAGAAAAGAAGAAACAACAAACCAACAGCACTACGGCTGCACGTGACTTTAGGATCGTTTCATCTCCTACGTACAAAGACCTTGACCATCGACAGTGCTCTCTCAGCTAACGGTACCATTTCCTACCCAACAACTAGCCACTCAACTGACAAGTTCTTTACCCTTTCATCACGTGCCATCTACATCCGATCTTATGGACGCACGGTCCCTGTTTGCTTCTACGGTTCCCGGTTACCCTTCAGTTCTTATTGATTCCCCGGTTGCCAGCTACCTCTACGATGCCACGATTACCCTTCAATTGACCTGATATACCCCAGACTTCAAACACTTCTCGAACGAATCCTCGATCCACTCTCCGGTTGTTCTAGCCCAGCATCGCACATTCGATTCCTGATTGCCTCCTTGGCTTCCTTGTCTTCGGAATTACTTCCCCTTCATTCATATGATTACCCCTACTCCGGTTAACCCCTGGCCACCTTATTCCTACCTCAGCAAGGGATTCGCACATAGCATTACGTCGTACATCACGCCTAGAGGCGATAGAGGTTTTCACTTACGAATCTACATCCAGATGTCCGGTTGCTTGAACGGACCTGACCCGCGATTCCTCCAAGGTTCCAGACGATTCCCTACAGGTCTTACACCTCACGATTACTAAAAAAAAAACAAAAAACAATCAAACATTCTTTTCAGTAATCCACACTCGCGTTATCATCACGTTCCCTGGTTCCCCGATTGCCGATCCTCCATGGTTTTCACCATCACTCGCTCACCACACTTGCACACATCATACTGATGAATACCAGCGGCCCCTCCACTGCAAGCACATCCTACCCACTCGGTCCCACTGCAGCCTCGATTGCCACTTTGGCAGTGGCTCCCGCTATCGCCACCAGGGGTGTCCCGGTCGCAACCGCTTTGTCTCTTTCCCACACTTCGCAGTGTGATTTTCGCCTGTCCCAACATCATTTCCGGCTTTTCTTCGTCGAAGCAACCCCTGCCCCCGGTTCCCAACGGTCCCTCGCCCAAGCCTTGTCGTTGCCTCGCATTCTCCAGCAAGACCACTCACTTTGATCTCCATCCCTGTTGCCAGAAGCACCGAGAATGCGACGGAGACCAAAAAAAGTACAAAACCTCCTTCACCGTCTCGCCGACGAAGTGGATCGCCATTAGGAAGAAACTGAAGCATTCGCGCCAACATTCCGCCAGAGCAGCTCAGAAGAGGGCACTCCTCCATGCCCAATCTTCACCCACGAGCGAGTCTTCCTTCACACCTGCAACTCAACAACCTGTGGAACCTTCCACACATTCTACTGCTAAGATTCCCACAGTCCCCGGACCCAGTGGTGTACCAGGACCCACACGCAAGCCGGTACACATTAAAAGAGCCACAGTGCCTTTAGCGCCTGTAAATCGACGACATCTAAACAAGTGCGTCTTACGGTTTCCCCATCTTCATCACCTTCCGACCGCCCTGCCGCCGCTTCTACAGCAATCCAACCGGCTCCAACGCCGCTACTTCTATCTTCATCGCAGATACCCTTCCCTTCTGCTGCAATCTTGCGGGAAGCTCTTCTCCGTGGCGTTCACTCTCCGCCTGTGAACAAGAAAATTTGGATTTCAATATCAGTTTTGTGCTTTTTTTCACCGAACGTTTCGCTGCGGAACTTGCTTCTCTTCGTGCCTCCACAGCTTCGCTCTCCACTCTTCAAGCCTCTGCTGCTGCTATCGATGACATCCGGGCCGAAAACGCTGTACTGAGGGCAACCAACGAGGCTTACAGCAACGAACTTGAAGTCGTGCATAGGAAGAAGCACACCTTGCGTGTCAACTGTGCCCTGCTTAAGAACAATCATCGGTGGGTATCACCTATCCCAACGTCCCCTCCATGGAGGGCATACTATTGCGCACGATCACACACGACAATTGCTTAACCCTCTGGGCCCTAAGGTTTTCTTTTCTTAACTCAAACGTATATAATGTAAAGCCGATATATCGGCTTCTAGGGCCCAGAGGGTTTAATGCCCTGTCAACCGTGCAATTCCGATCACGGACGGTTCCCCCCCTCCTCATCGCAGGAACCTTTCCCCTTCACTTGCCGTGCTGCATGACACCGCTCCATCACCGTTACCTTCTCCGTTCCTAGATCCCTCTGCAACTGCGTCATCCCATCATTCCCCAACTTCCGATCTCCGCTCTTCATCTCAGAAGCCCGTTTACTCACTTGGACTGACGCATCATCAAAACACACACCCGCCATTTCCAGCTACTCGGTATGGCAATATGACGACGCACCAGATTTTGTTCCAGTATTTCATGGCATCGAACCCCACTCTGCACTACCGTCCCGCGCACCCGCCTGTTCCCCATGCCGATCGTGAGCCAGGGGGGCAGCTTTCGGTTTCTGCATCCTACAATAATTCATTTATTTCACAATCTGCTTTCTTTTTTGACTCGCGAAGCATCTATTCTACAGGCCTCGTCGCTCAAGCGACCAGCAGACTGTGTCTTCGCCAAATCTTTCCACGCTACCATCACGTTTTCATCCCAACCAAATTCCCGACCTACAATGCTCCGATTGACTCTCGATCCCTCCTTTTTTTTTTCCTTCATCTCACGTCTTAAAGAAAAAAGGGAGACGAGAACTGTACGATGCAAGTACTGCGACGATACATCAGCTGCATTCATCTTGCCATTACCGACTCCAGTTCATTATAATCGCAATGTCACACTCGACCTACCGATTCCGGTTTCCTCACGGTTGTCACCATTTGTTCCCGTACACGTACATCCCGTCTGGTCCTCGTTCAAGTGTCACTCCTCAAGATTCTTCAGCTTCTTTCCCAACAAGGTTAGCAGGTTTTGCGTAATACTACTTGTTTTACCTTGTTCCCCGCAGGATGCAAGACCCCTTACTGCTGAACTGTTCTCTACTATCCAGGCTGAAGAACGACCTCTTGCAGTTCGCACCCTTAACCTCCCACCTGTACGATACATTCGATCCTTTGCCTCTTTTGGCCGTCATGTTCCGTTGTGGGTAGGATTTTGGCTTAAGGTTGTCTTCTCCGGGACTGGTTCCTTTAGGGCGCTGGCTCGTAAGGCGGGAGACTCCAACCTAGTCCCTCCTCCTAGCTGACGAAGTCTTGCTATAAAAAAAGTAATGTATACTTTCATCGGCTATAAAAAGACTAAAATACCAGGGCCTGCACCTGGTTGATTTTCGTTTTAATTGCCTAACTGAAAATGTACATTACCTTTCATCCCGCCCAGCCTCCCCTCCATGAACTAGGTTCTGGGTTTGGGAGAAATGAGGTTCGACTTGCACAGTCTGCTTATATAGACTGGCCCAACCCTTGCGCATGCATAGAACTATTACGAGCCCAGCAGGGAAGCCAACCTTCAAGCTTCTAGGGAAATTAAGCTCAAAAGGGGGGAAACTGCTATAAAAAAGGTAATGTATATTTTCAGTTAGGCAGTAAAAACTAAAATCAACCGGGTGCAGGCCTTGGTATTTTAGTTCGATAAACTTGAAAAGCCTTGAAATGGCCTTGGATTTTGTTGATGTACTATGCTTGATAAAAAAAAAATGCAGTTAACTACAGTAATATTAATTAGGCTACGGTTCACAATTCAATAATTAAATAAAAATACTTTGTAAGCTGAGCTGAATGATGCTTTCCTTGGGTTGGGCTGAAGACAACGAGGGGAAGGCTGTGCATTACAAACTATTTGTGCCAAAAGGGGCATGGTTTGAGTCGAGGATAGAATGGTCATAGCAGTGGGCTGTATGAATGACACTGACAAAACTTTGGATACCAAAAAATGGAAAACTGAAATCAAGTCTTGACGTGCTGTAAAATGACCATACTAGGTGGAGTAATTAAAAGGATAGTGCAAGTAATTATCAAGTTGTATGTGTGATTCTCTTCTTATTCTTTGCTGTTTCTTCATTGTAGAGTGAAAGCCCTAGTCGAAAGCGTCGGCGCCTGTCCATTTCATCACACACAGTTATGGATCTAACCACATCTTCACCGCCACCCACCAACCGTTCATGGGACATGGGTGCAGAACGAGGACCCCTACGCAGACGTAGTGCTTCCCAGCGGCGAATGGCCGCTCCAGAACGTAGTTCTACTCCACGCCATCGGAGGAGGTAATTTTGTGTTAATGTGAAAACCTTTAAAATGGCTTTAAAATTCCAGTGTAAACCATTTTAAAAATGTCCAGTCTTCAGTATATTTATAGTAGCCATATTTTAAATTAGAATTCGAGTTGCTTCCATCTGGTGTGGTCTTGAACGAAACCTTAATTGTGATTCCGCTTTATTCTAAACGCACTTGTTACGGTACGTTCATGGCGAAAAGACAACGTCTATGCGAACATTCATAGTTTACTTTGTGTAGACAAGCAGATTGCCTAATCATGTGTTGGCTGTTGTATTTGTGGCCAGCGAGATCCAAACTGCTTTTATATTATTGGCTGTTTGGTGCAAAAGTTTTAGAGAAATGAATGCTCACTCGTCAATATTAAGACGTGCGAATTGGACAATGTGGTGTAGGTCACTCTGTCCAATTACGTAAGAAGCTTGGCAGTTGTTGCATTAGAACAAACACATGTTAGTCATTAAATTATGTGCATGCTTTATCCTACGAAAGCAGCGAAGCTTGTAGTAAGCAGTAGTCAGTGGTCTGCCATTTCCCTATCCCAGAATGCAACGTGGCATCCAGTCCCTGCGTCTCGCTGTGCAGTGGACAGACTTTTTTTTGTTCTCGGTAGATTGACGGCTCGAGCACAGAATGAACGAATCACTTGTGCCTTCCAACAAGCGGAAGCCGGTAGGTGACAAAATCCTTCCAGACGCTGCACCACGCGTCCTTTCGAGGTCCTGTGAGCATTTTATAAACAACGTAGGCTTTCTTGGAAGTTGCAGGCAAGAGGATAAAACTACATTGTGTAGTCAATGGCTGTCTACAACAGTCGGCAAACTACATTCTGTAGTCGACTAATGGCTGTCAACAGCAGTGATCGTTTACACGGAGCAATGTAAGGATTGTGAACAGTATCTAAAAAAAAAAATGCGACCAGCTGGTTTTTCTTTTTACCACCATCCCATGGTTAACATGCTTTAAAAGTTCCTGTAGTTTGTTAACTTGCTTTAAGGAAGGTAAATATAACGAGCAAATTATGCTGTAATCATTGTACCCTCTATAGTGAATTGCATGTCATGTTACTAAGATTTTAGCGTTTAGCCTGGTCATTACTACAAACCACGGTCTACAGCTTTTGTCAGTACTACAAACTTTTAACCAAGTTACCATGGTAAAGCTAAAACTTGCCCAAGGCTCTAAACTGAAGCAATTTTAAAAATGTTGCATGGTTTACTTTGAAAATCGGGAATTATCTTCGTTCACGCAGTTCGGCTGCCGATTCAAGACGACTAACGTGGCTTGAACGTGACATGAATTTTCTCTGAAGGCCCTACATCTCCAGATGACCGACTTGAAAAAAATTTTGTAGAAGATATTTGGTGTAGATATCTTTTTCATTTTTAAAATAAAATATTTCTTTAAAGACGCTCAAATCCCAAAAGGGAACAAAATACTTTTCAGTATTGTGACATGCTAAAAGCGAATTTTCGACAGGCTGATATGACTGAAACGAGATGTGCTGTTTCAGTCCTCCTGTCATCATCAGGCTCTCTTCGTGCGAGTTCTATTCACAAAACTGCCGCATCAAAACAGTCACCTCACGTTCACTATTCAATATTCAGATACGTCGTAGCCTGCTGTACTTGGAGGGTAGTGCTCTCGTCGCTAGTTTTTCGTGCTTTTCTTGTGATTCGTGCCGTTTTTTTCTCCTTGCTTCATGCCATCTTTGAGTGAGTTGCTCACCCAACTCCTGGCTGATTAGAATTTGGATTTGAGCGTCTTTGAAGAAGTATTTTATTGATGCAAACATCCAAAGGAAAATGGTGAGTTTTTTTCATTTTTAAAACTCTGTGAACTACGAGCGAAACAATCAATTTTTAACCCACGCTCCTTTTTTTCTTCTGAGTATCCAGTATCTTTTCCACACTATCCAACAACGGAAACCTCCAAGGTGTAGCTACTTTTCACAATGCTAATAACATCTTTGACTGGAACATGTGCCTCTGTCAAGGATACATGGGTATGTGAATTGGCAGTGGATATCCTTGCATAGGGCTTACATAAGTTAGTCTACTAAACGGCTTTGAAAAGCTCCCCCTAGGGAGTCTTCATCAATACACTCCCAGTCCACTGACCAGTCAATTACACTCAATTGATCGTGCAAGGTGCTGAAATTTGTCACTTTCATGTGATTTGCGGTAGTAATTTGTTGCCCCCTTGTCAAGTTCCGATATGCTTGCCTAAGTGCTCCCATCAAAATTTGATTGCAGCTCAGCTTAAGCTGATGTCATATTATGTTGATTGCAGCCCACCCGTCCGTCTAGCTGCAGCAAATAACAAAATATGCCGCGACCGGCTGTCTCCGTGGCCATCATTGTCTTTTTCTCCTGAGCAACGTGTTTTCCAGCCACCGATGCAGCCTGCAAACCAACACCAACATCCCGCCTTCCACAATGTTATGGGTCATCAGCCACCACCCAGCCCTCAAGGAAACTCGGGAATGCCCCCTCCTAATCAACAGACACTTATGGCCAATGTCAATCAGGTATGCGTTTTCAAGCCTCTTGTGTTATTATAGAATTGAGTTTTATCATATGGTAAAATTTCATAAATTACAATAAATAGATCACTAAATAATGTCCTATTGCTGTAGTTTTTTAGCTTTCAATTAAAGTTATGTCTCAGGTTAATAAAATATTGTATTAGAATGTCAAAATTTGCATAAAAAAATTTTTTTAAAACATTGGAATTTGTGAGAAACTTGTCCATTGATCTTACATTGTCCACGTTGTTCTTATTCGGCTACTTTAAAGTGGGACATTTCCTACAAGGTGCTGTTCAGTTACTGGAATGTTTGAATAATTTCTTTAAACTAAGTTCGGTTAAAAATAAAACTCAACGATTAAACTAAAATTCCTAACGGCACAGTATTTGAAATCTTGGCGGCTGCAGCCGAATTCCAGTGTTTTCAGTAATCAGTTGGTAATTTAGGACAAGCCCATTAAGTAAATCTGCTTCTTCTTGACCAGAATGAAGATGACTCTTCTGTTTCGTCACCTTAGTCACTTTATTACAACTTGGTTTGATTGGCATGAAAATGCGTTGTGGATGCTGCCATTTTTACAAACATGCATAAAAAAAACACTTCAGTGCTTTTTTATTTTAACCTCGGCTGTTTCATAAGCTGACAGTGACTTTGCTGCCATCTAGTGTTGAAAAAGTGTGCCAAGGCTCATTGGCTGCCTTTTGGACAATTCTAACTCATTCATCCCATAATGTCAAGGTCTTAACAGCATGCAAAGTAGAGTTGCCCATTTTGTGAAGATGCTAGCAAAATCATGTCTAGCTCGTTTGGGCCGTTAACAGGGTTAAAGAGTTAAGGGTGTAGGGATTGAGACATTTTTTTCCCCTCTGTAACTAGGTTTCAACTATATTTTGACTCCGTTTGACCCTAGTAAAAAAGTTGCGTAACCAAAAAATATTGTGGGTTAGTCTGTTTTGATGTCGGTAAGGAACATATTTAATGCAAGGGGAATTATTTACCCTATTAGTTTTTCGTGTATGTTTACTCTGTTTATGCATATATTTCTGCAGATGTAGTTGGAAGAAGAGTGCATGGCATGTGGTTATAATTGTGTGCTGTAACTGAATTTTCTTATTGTTATTAAGAACTTTGGCCGGTTCGTGCAGGTGCCTGTGTCCATCCCGCTGACACTGTCGCCTCACAATCTACCGCTGTACTCGGGACCTCCCTTACCGGTGTGCACGTCGTCTCACTTGGCACCCTGCAACATGCCTCCCATGCCAACGTGTGCCAGTATTCAGTTTCCAACTTGCCAGGTAATTTTTAACCCAACGTGTTATTTTGTAAATTAAAAAAAAAAGAATAGCGTTAACAAATGTTTTGTACAGTCTTGTGACTTTTTCATGTCGCAGGTTGCGCCCATGCCTCCATGCAATGTGCATTTGCCCCACCACCATGCGTATCAGCCACTACTCCACCACCATCACCACCACCACCATCACCATCCTTTAGCCCCTCCAGGTCCAAACCAGCATCACCTTCTGCCTCCCCCACCCTTCATCAGTCAGCAGCCACTAGCATCTCAGGTATTGGTGAGAGAATATTTTTTATCCTAAAAGAATTTTGATGTGCTTATTTTCTTCGACTTAATGCCTTGGCATTTTTTATTTTCGCGGTTGTGAATTAGTTGTGTACTGCTTGGCGGGGCTGAGGAAATAAACGTGCATTGTGGGGCGAACAATACTACTAAACCAAAGCAAACGGAGCTTTCTCTTTAATACGGCTAACATGGACTTCTTTTTTTTTCTCTGCCCTTTTCACAAAAAAATATTGCCTTTTGTACCGACATTTGCTGGTGCGGTGATGCCTGAGAAGATTAACTGCCTAAAAAGGCCTTAAAATGCCTAAAATGGCAAAAAGGTTGAGAAGGGGGGCAGGAAAGATTGTAACCTCAGTTTACTTAATGGTTTTAAGAGATTCAGTAGATGAGAGCTTGTTTTATGAATTGGTATTGTGGAGGTAATCGACACCAGGCAATATCGACTAATATCTTGATAACGTGAAGTTATTTGTCCAGTCGGAGTCTAGTCTACCTAACCGGGTGCGAATAATCCTCAGAATTAAATGTTGGAAGGACAACTCGTGACTCAAATTTTTATTTTGTTTCAAGTTTTTCTCTTTTACCTTTTTTTGCTGCAGCCTCAGCAGGAAGGGGATCTTGACATGTTAGCTGATCATCACAGAGTGCCCCCGAACTTCCATCCCGGTATGGGTCTTTTAGCATCAGGTCCTTCGCTTGCTCCATCTCCTCCTCTCCATTTGCTACAAGATTCGTCTGTTCGTGCTGGGCAACCTGATTTCTCACCGCTGGTAAGTCATCTTCAAAATTACGAAAAGGCAAGACAGCAGCGATTTTGTGCTGGCGGCTATTATGAAAATAGTTTCACTAGGATTTTTTTTATTGTACTGGATGGAGTATCCTTAAGTCATAGTCTTATAATTTTTGAATACTAAGTTGGTTTTAAAAACTTTTCCTATGGGCTTTCATAATTAGCATTTGGTTTGTATAATGGCTGCTAAACTGGCAGGATTTTGATTAAAAGGAATTCTGGCCCTCCTTGAATGCAGGAAGGGGTCTCAAGGAGGGAGCTCCGACATTCTAAGTTGCAACCCCATGCGGACAGTTGTTGAATAAGTGACCTGCTTTACTTTTGTTGAAAACTTGGTTGTAAATCACTGTGTACTGTAGGTGTTACTTATTAAGTATGGGGAAAATTTCACTCGTACTGCTATGACTCCCAAGATTCATAACGTAGTTTTAAGCAGTAGAGTTTTAAGTGAGGAAGGAGTTTTGTTTCTCAAACGAAGGCAGACTGAAGTAGGAAGTTTCCATGCGTTGCCTCTATTGCCAGTTCTCGTGTGTGATTTATTTTATAGATTTATTAACTTTGTGGCTCCAGGCCAGCTAATGTAATATCACCAAAATCCTATTTTACCAGTGCAATGCTTAGAAACATTAACTGCCCGAGTTAATGTTTCTAAGCATTGCATTGGTAAAATAGAATTTTGGTGATATTACATTAGCTGGCCTGGAGCCACTAAGTTAAATCCATAGCTTCACTCACTGAGCTTGTGGGAATCTGGGAAATACAAAGGTTGCAGTATGAATACTCCCATGACCTACGGATGCTTTTGTATCTGTAAGCTTCTGACAACATATACTTGTTGTCGGCAGGCATAAGCTCATGTTGACGGTAGTGTTGTGTTGGGATTGAGTTTAGGGCTTTTGGGTAATGCTACTTTCATTATTTCTGAGTCCTTGGAGGCAGGCATAAGCTCATGTGGACGGTACTGTTCTGTGTTGGGATTGTGTTTAGGGCTTATGGCTAATGCTGCTTTCATTATTCCAGGGTCCTTTTAATAATCTTAGACGTGGAACTCAACCCCGAAGGACGCTAAATCGTAGGTGGCGAGGTCCTCCTTTACCATCGTCGCCCACAACTTATCCAGGTTTTCTTCTGCATTTTCTGTAAGTTTTGGCGTTAAAGTTGTTGGTTGGAGTGTCCGTACTAATACGTAAGAAAATAATCTATATTGTGTGCTGATCAGACGAATGAATGCCCCAAAATGCAATGATTAAATGTTTGTAAAATCTAAAACGATAATTATTTTATATGCCTTAAAGTTAACAGTAAAGTCATCAACACTCATCACGTAACTTTTTATTTTGAAGCTCTTAAAATCTGCACAATAAATTACGCAAGAATTCTGCTAAAACTTGCATCCAATTGAATGTGTAAAAAGATTTTCCACTCCATTGTTGCCTTTTTTGTTTGGCTGCCCCCTTCACTGGTTGACATTAAAAAACTTTTCCTTCAGAAGTTGCTTGGTTTGACAAGACCGTTTAAATGATGTATAACTCGACACCCCCCCCCCCCTTCCCATTTGAAATTTCTTAGATTGAAATGCCCCTTTGCCCCCGTGAAACCCCCCTTGGGGCAACCCCACAAAGTTGAACAGATCGGCGGTGGATTGGTCACATGCGAATTTGTCAGTCCATTTTTTACTGCATTAAGCTATCTTCATTACTTCTCGAGTTTTGGCACTGTAACTGGTTTCGCGATGCACCCTGTATAAGCTACACCCCAGAAAAAATTATCCCAAAAAAGTACATGCAAACAGTTTTCTGTACAAAATAACTCTCAATGCTATTTCGGCTTAGCCGAGTGAGGAGGGTCACGCAAATAAAAATAAAGGTTTCTCAAGCACCACCCGTATCCTGGAAAATGGCTTGCATTTAGCTTTTTTCCCGGCAAATAAAGAAAAATCGTGCTCATATCACATTTTAAGTCCATCTTTTAGAATGCAGATTTGGACTAATGGTTGCAAGTCATGAGCTCTCATTTGCCATTGTAGAATGGTACAAGTGTAAAGATAGATCCTACCTTCTAAAGTTGCTTTAATCATGTTAAACATTATACAACTGGAAGCATTTTAGATTACGACCTTGGATTAATCATAAAGAATACTTTCTGCGTTAAAGAAAAAGTACGCTCACCCCGCTTCACCATTTTCAGTAAATAAACAAAAATTATACGCATGCTTATCTTTTGGAAACTATTGGCCCAAGAACTTGTGTGGCCTAATATTTATGATATGTAAAGATGTGAAAACGGTGACATGGGTTCATCAGTAGACTAGCCCGTTTCTGGTAACTGTACATTATTCTTATACAAAATGACCATTGTTAAAGAAAAAACGTGAATGGTTGTAGCTAGTGACTTCTGGTTTGTGCCATCGTGAAAAAAATGTCAAATGGTGTAGTGAAATTATCGTCACATCTGAATATAAACTGCAGGTTGCTTTTGACAAAATATTTTGAAAAAATTGTGGCGTGTATGAGCCATATTATTTATGGTAATTTTGTGACTTATTTGCCCGCGCTTATTGTTTGCTCATGAGTAATATATTTTTTCATTGTTCATTCCGTTGTCTATGTGCACGTTTTTAAGATCATTGGTCTTAGTGATTGGTTGGGTGGGAGAATTGTGTGAGAGAAGGTAATCTGATTGTCGTTTATTGGTTAGATGATTAGTTGTGTCGATAGAATATTGGCAAATTACGTAGTGATACAGGGTGGTAATGCTTTGCCAATACCTCTTTCTCTGATACCTCTGGACGTTATACCTCCATTTGGCGAGGCCACTGGTTAGAAATTGCGTGAGTGGGCCGCTAAGGTTACGGGGGAACACTACATTACAAATTACAGGGGGGTACATTTTGGTACATTTCTGGGGTCCCAAGACCAAACCTTTTGACTAAGTGTACAGTAGCTGGAGGTCGTCAATGGAAAATGTGAAAACTTCCAGCTACAACGTGCACTCTTTACGACTTCTCAACCGAGTGCAGAGGGCATTGTTAAGGTCAGCCAGCATGTGAGATTGGCAAATCGTACAGTGGTTTTCATGGTTGCGTATGACTTGTCTAAGTAAGACCTTTCCATAGAGGTACCACTCAACCCCTCCCCCCTTTCCATTTGAATCTTTTAAGTTGGTTTGTAGAAAAATGCAACTATCATACTTTTAATGTTCGCTAACTACGGTAAAAAATTTGTTGATGCTCAAACTCAAGTTAAAAATACTCAACAGTATTTTGCGAATTTTCGATAGGCATTTTGTCCATTTTGGCCTTTGATAAATCTTGTCCCTAGTGTGAATGGCTGTAAAATTGAGTCCTGCGAGTTTATGTACAGATGTAAAAAGCGGTTATGGTGTGTAAATGTTGTAATTGCGGTAAACGTATGATGTGTTGTGTGTTGGTGACTGCATACATGTGTTATAATTCCCCCCATTTGGTTTAATTGTTCGCTAGTGGGCTTCATAGTGGACTTCATATGTACAGGGCAATGCTTTCCAATCCCCCGATGCCACCCTTTGGCCAGGATTTGGCCAGTCCGGAGACGACTGAAGCAGAAAACTATGAAGCTTTGCTCACATTGGCTGAACGCTTGGGAGAAGCTAAACCACGTGGACTGGTTAAAGCAGGTAAGGAATTCCTAATAATGGAAGGGTTTTTGTACAGGCTAATCTCTAGGGTAGGGTGGACTAACTCTTTGCTAAATCCGACACTTTTATAACTACTGTAAAGAATTATAATTTGTTGCTATTAACACAGTGATGACTCGTGAATGTGTAAAATGAGATATGGTACTGCCGATTTGTGCTGCCCTGCATTGCTTCGCTGTAACGAAACTGCAACCAGAGTCGTAGGCAAACAGATAAGAACGGGACAGCACAATGCACTGGATAGCGATTTAGTTTCACAATTATCTACATTGATATTTTCCATTGCTTATCCAAAAACGGTAAGGAGGAAAAGCTGCAAGGCAGTTCGAAATTTGACAGGAGCCACTGTCATGAGCTGCAATTCTCCAAGTCTGCCTGTAGCCAATAAGGGCTACAACTGTTAGTAGCGTAACCATACTCCAAAGGCTGTGTAATTAAGCTTGCTGTAAATAAATCCGTTCAACACATGACGCACGTTAATGTTGGGACTAATTCCCCGAGGGCGTTCTCATCCCTGGCTAGTACTTGCCAGGGGATTTTGTTTTTTTGTACTAGATCAATGACTGAGTTTTTACTTGATTCCACGATCGTGGAAAATTGTCATCTTTCCAGAATCATTCAATAACACATTCTGTCTAATAGTAAAACGTTGGTTACAAGAGTCTAGGTTCCATTTTGTGTCGTGGAATTTGAGGTTTGCCGGTGAAAATGTCGTATTTTGTGGAATTCCCCTTAATTTATATTTAAGGTTTTTCAGCAGTAATTAATGGGGGAAAAAATGAAATTTGCGATTTTTTTTTTTTAATTTCTCTTCGGACACGCGTGAAAGGAACGTTGATGGGTGCTTTCTAGTGGTTTTATATCTTATACTTCCGGCTTCGTTTTCACACACATGCGTTGTGACGTCACTTCCGGCTTCTAGCTACTTCGCTGCTGCACCCACTCGTGGAATAGCCAATTTTATGTTGTAATTTTGCATTTTGTCCATCGCGGATCACGTCGCGGAAAAATTCCGTCCTTGCACTTGATTTACATTCAACTGGTAATTACGCTTATTTTAAGCTGAACTGTAAATGTTAAATATTTTTTTTTGCATTGCAGAAATTGAACAACTTCCCTCCTATCGTTTTAATGCGGAAACTCATCAATCTGACCAAACATCTTGCGTCATCTGCATGTGCGACTTCGAGGTCCGGCAGTTGTTACGTGTATTACCATGTAATCATGAATTTCATGCCAAATGTGTTGACAAATGGTTGAAGGTAAGACTGCTTTGATTAGATTATTTACCTGAAATTGTGAGTTTCTCAAATGCTAAATAAAATTTTAAAATGTAAACACGCTTACTTTGGAATGTAGCAGCCATTAAAAACAACGTACAACATTCGAATATTCGAATTTGCTAGGAAAAAACTTGTGGGTTTTGAGTTGTAGATAGTGCCTGAGGAAAATAGTCGGCCGAGATTATCGAAAATTTGCCAAGATAGTTTTTTCTTGCCTCTGGAAGTCTGCATATTGTCTGTCGTTTCTAATGGCTAAATAAAATGCGTATGGTTGGCATTGCTGGCTTTGTATATATAAAGGATTTTGCAAGTGTCTGTTTTAGCTTACAGTAATAAAACTACGTTTCGACATTTTAAGATGATCAAGTTGAAAATTGGTATTGCCATACTTAGAATTAACTCTGTTTATAATAGGGTTGAGCGATTTTCGAAATAAGCGATGTGATGCGATTCAGTAAAAAATAACGCGATTTTGCGATTTTTTCCCTCCAAAATATTTTGTGCACACTATGTAGGCCTACATTTTATGTTTTCACACGTGGGGTAAAATAAAATTGTTTGGTTCACTTTACAATAATCACACCATTGGAATTGTACGAAAAATATTTAATTTTGTTTGACACAATAAAACAAAAAATGTTATAAGCCAAATAAACATTTTTTTTCTCCTGAAAAGAATACAAAAAAAAAAATCTTTTCAATTGCAACCAATGAACCAAACTTTAATTATAAAGAATACTGATTAAATCAGTTTACAAATCCGCGATTTTTGATGCGATTTTAAATAAAATAATTTTTGTACTAAAAATTGCAATCGCGATTAAAAAGCGCAAATCGCTCCACCCTAGTTTATAAATGGTATCTAACAGTAAGCTCACTAAATTTTACCAATATTAATTCTAATAGTGTGGAGAAGTTAGTTTTTGGTGTCCCTTATCATTCTTCCCAAACTAAAAATAATAAAACCTAAGTAGTGTGGTGCTTCCATGGGACTACTGTATCACATAAGTGAATAAGCCTAATGGCAAAATTGTTCAAAAATGCTAACTTCACTAGTACTTCTAAAGTGATATTTTTTGTTTGTTTGTCCAGACCAATCGCACCTGTCCAATCTGCCGTGGCGATGCCTCAGAATATTTCAACCATCCAGAGTGAAGTGGTGAATGTGCGTGCATGTCTCGAATCACAAATCTGCCAAGGTCTGGGATTGTTCAAAGTGGGCAGCTCCTGACGAACATGTGGGCGTTAAAAATGAGAAGGTTAGCTAGCTCAACCTCCACTTGCAGCCACCTCTTTCCAGTGTTGCACCAGCTTGTAAAGCGGTGCAAACGATGATTGCCAAAGAGAGAAATTGGAAATTCTCCCTCATGTTGAACCTTTACCTCAGGCTGCAACATGTCTACCTCCAATTTGGTGCGCCATGTTGCTGCTAACAGGGCAAGTGCAAGAATGCCCGAGTACAATACAAACAAAAAAAACAGTTCTTCAGGAATAGTTTGTGTGCCATAAATGCTGGCAAAGGTGACTCTGCAAGACGTTCAGGTGCCGTGCGGAGTTATGAGCTACCGCAAGGACACTAATAAAAATAAAATGTCCGCCCCACTGTTTGCTTTCAGCATTTCCTTGGGTGCCTGGTCTATGCAACAAAAATGACGTCTGCTCTTATAGACGGGGGTTTTCTAATAATGTGGTAGACTCTAAGGAACACTAAATTAACGAGTAGCCGAATTCTTTTTTCGTTTTTGTACAGTTGAAATACGTTTTTTTGTTGTTTTTTTTTTGCTTGTCCTTGAATGTTGTGAATTGTTAATACTTGTGTGGTTTGTCTTATGGGCATCTGAGTTTCTACACCGAGTAAGGATTGAGTTGATTGGTAAAACCGTATTCAAAATTTGTGAGATTAATAACTAGCAGCAAGAAAATGTACACAACTATTCATAACTGGGTAGGATCAGTTTAACATAAATTCGTTAATTGTACGTGAATAAATAACTACTCATTTGGCATTTATGATTGGGAACTAAGGGTCGAACTTGTCTGTAAAAATTGATAAAAATTCTCAGGTTTTCGTACTGTATATAATTGGGATGATGTAACCTGATCCTAACCAACAATGGCGAATGGTGCCTACCTGCTGCCAATTCCATGTGGAGTAATCCATCCCTCCAAAATTAAAATAATTTATTAAGCTTTGGTAGCCTGGGGCTCCTCCATAAACCAAAGTCGAGCATGGTAGAAAGAATAAATTAGCAGGGTAATGAGTTAATGTTTGAAACGAGGTATTACAAAAGTAGCCTTTTTGTCTTTCGGTTATAACCAAGGATATTTATTTTCTACGATAACACTAGGCTTGATTTTGTAGTGCTTGCGTTGAAGGGTGCGATTTTAGAGGGCTTTCGAGGCATTTTTGTGGTGATGGATTTGGCGATTAAATTCGACAATGAGATCCCACTGTCTTGTACATTAAAAAAAATTATAACAAAAGCCAACCAAGCACAAAAATATGGGTGCACAAGATTGCAGCCAAACTTTCTAATATTAAGACTTGGCACGTTCTCAGTGTGTAATGCATCCGCTCACTTAACGGCAGTTATTTAGCGCAGCACTCACCTGAACATTGCGTCGGTGATAACTACTCCCAGAATTTTGTCCCCGTGGCTAGTTGCAGTGGCATAACGTACATGTAGGCTAGGTAAGCATTGCTTACGGGCCCTCTGCAACTCGGGGGCCCGCCAGGCTCGAAATTGGGACATGGACAACATTATTGAATAAAGCATGCCGAAAGTAACGCCTTACAGCCTCAAGTAGTGACCTATAATTACATGTTCAAAGCGCAATCTGTTTTAAGCAAGTCCAAATTCCCATTTAACAAGTAGCTAATTTAATAATTTATTTAATTATTTAATTTCATAATGTAGCTAATTTAATAATTTGACAGTTAAGCAGGTTAAAAAATAACTCAAAGACATGTTTTTTTTTATAAAAATATTTTCAAACATTGTTTGCATTACGAAGTAATTTTTCTTGGCTGAAAAGTTGTTGGTTGTTCGGGTCACGTAAAAACAACAATGTACAGATGTGTCATTTGGACCAAGACAGTCGAAAAGGTCAAAGATTGGAGGGGGCGGGGAAGAATACAGTATGAGGGCCCGACCACAAATGTTGCCTATGGGCCCAGAGATACTTTGTTACGCCACTGGCTAGTTGTCTTTTATACTGGCTTGTATTTCATTAAAATTATTTTAAAAATGTCGTTATCGAGCAAAGCCTTTTCGTGGTCAATTTTGCACTAACTGAAGGTACGGAAAATCGGTCAAAGTGTCGGGGCTCAAAAACTGGCCGGCTAATCATCATGTAGTTTGGAAGTTTGTTGCATTTTGTGGCTTTTACCGGCATTCAAAAAATTTTTCAAAAATTAATTGGGTGTTTTTGCTACAGTTAGTGATTGTTTACCTACCGTTTCCAGAACAATTTTTCATACTTTTGGTGAAAATCTTGTGAAATTTAGGATTTTGCAAATTCGCAAAAATGACGTCCTTAGTTATAGCCGTGAGGTGAAGTTAAAATTGGTCTAAATTAACTGCAGCACTAAATCCCCTGTAGGCAGCACGGAGGCATTGAGACATGTATGAAGTTGTGAATTTAATTTTCTTATCAAAACTTTGATGCAATTGCTAAATATTCGAATACTCTTTGTTGCACAGTATTTAATACGGATTGATGGTTATGTATGTATAACGTAACACGAGCAATCGAGGTAAGTTAAACTAGAATTTGATTAATTTTAGAAGTAATACATCGACACGATCTGTTGTGAAATTTTAAAAAAGGTTTAAAACATTTTGTGGCTGAAAATGGATAAAACTATTAATTTCCCTTTTGTCTTGAGTATGGTTCATCTTTTTTCCTTTTTTGTTGTAAAGACTGAAATCCTTGGATTGGCAGAAAGGGAAGTATTTTTCCCTTAGTTTTGTAATGTATGTGGATGCGTATGCCTTAAAATGAGGGGGGGTTTGAATTTTTGAACACTAGGTAATTGTAGAAGCCTGCAAAGTCCAACAATTTTTTTTTAAATTAAGGACCACTGTTCTGGATCTAAAATCCAATTCTGATTCCGAAAAAGTGGGTAGTTTTTCTAAATCAAAAAAGAACAAAAGAAAATTGAAACTTCCATTTGGTGGAGCCAAGCTGCACTATGCTATTACTAAAATTGTGCGGAAGAAGTTTTTGCAATTAAAAAAAATGTTGCGCTTTTATTATACATCACGTAATGCAAATAATATACTTTTAACACCAAATGCACTCCTTCCACAATGTGGGATATCTTACTTCCCGGCAGAAAGATTAGATTTTAAGTTGCTCGTTGCATCGTGCCAATTGTCTGAATGAAGTTTGTGTTGACATCCAAAAGTTCTTTTTCAAAATAGACCTGCTTTTTTTTTCTCTCCCAAAAACTAAAATAAAAAAAAATCACCACCTCCTTTTAGGTCCTTTGGGAACAAGTCTTTTCTATTAAAGCTGTTGGCAAGTTGAAATGCTGCTCTTTGTGTGCAATTTGTCTGTGACTTTGCCTAACTGAAGCACTATTGAGCTACGAACAGAAAAGTTTGCTGTTTTACTCAAAAGTAGCTTAATAAAAGCCCGAGGACAGTTGGTTGTGAAAATTTTATTTAAAGATTATTCTCGGAGCGTCTAGCTTTCCTTCATTCTAAAGTCGCTAGTACATTCTTGTCCTTTAAACCTAGAACAGTATTTGTTGAATTTGGGAATACTACTTTACAATCTATATCATTGCAGCGTCTAAATTCAAAAGTACACTCGTTAAACATGATTTGAATTTGGCAGGCGTGTAGCCTACGATGTTTACAAGGCCTGTCTTTTTATACAAGGTGTTTTCTCTTTTTTTCCTATCACCCAGTAAGCTTCTCACCAACTCCTGACTAATAATATACTTAATCGAGGAGTTTGAGCCCTGTAGGTTCATACGGGGTTTGTGGCAAAACAAACTCCTTCGTTTTTAAATTTGTGTGTCGTTTTTGTGAATATTGATTAAAAGTAAAATGATTAGTGTTATTTAATGTTCTATTCCCAAAATTTAGAGGTCAAAAGCTTCAGCAACTTCTCACCAGGTGTCTCCCTGCTCACATCCCAGCAGCATTGATACGTGTCCGACACAAGGTGTATGCACAACTAAGGAGTGTTTTTGCTCCGTTCGACAAAATATCAAGTGTCGGGCGTTAGAATTACGTTGAGGAAATCCCGCGGTGAGAAAGATGTATACAGCAGAGGTTCTCCACTACGTTGTTGTAGCACCATGTTTTCGTTGTCACTCCAGATACAGAGAACAAGCCGACTGGTGCTGATAACCTTGGCTCAGCCGACCCCCGGATTAAGACGTTTAAATACGGTAAAATTGCTTCTATTTAATGTTGAATGCTGATTTCTAAATCCAATTTTGATGGAAAAGCAAGTTCCGTTTCCACACCCGAGAAGAAACTCCATTTGGGCTCATAAAGGGAGAACTGACACCGTTTCCGATCGACAGGATTCATGGCTAGAAATCCCCGACCATCAGACATGGATTCGTTTTCGGACAAAGGATTCTGGTCAGCAACGAAATCGTCGTGCTGTACCAAATGCTCATGCACTAGTTTGCTTTCGATTAGACATTTTGGCACTTCTTTCCTTTCTCCTGCGTTGTTCTTCACTTCACGCTGGTCCAACTTGCGCCAAGTTTGGAGGATCCTTCGATTCATGCGCTGGAATGCACATGTTGAACTTCACGTCAAGGAAGTTACAAGGCGTCACTTCCTGCACGTTTTGTGGTCGTTCCGTTTTCCCCGAGTGAAAAGTATTACCCTGATAAACATGCAGTCTGCGGAAATTGACAAACTTATAAATTCTGTGCAACGGTTCATCTATTGACGGGTTGAAATTGCAAGTATTGAGTTAAAATGTGTATAGCCAATCATTGCCATAGCGCAGTTCGTTGCGTTTTAGATAAGTACTTTGTCACAAACACTTAGAAACTTCAATTAATTTATCCATATCAGAAAGTCTTTGGTGAGGATCAGCTAGATGCGGCAATGCTTCGGCCATGTCCTAATCCAAGATAACTGCTGCTATGCAAGTTAGAACTAGGACGGTATCTGATCGCCTTCAAGCGCATAACTTCTGTTCTTGATTAATGAAGAAATATTCTTGGGAATTTGCCAGAGTTCGTTTTGTGATGGGACAGTCCAAGAATTTTACCTCAAGTGTCGCAATACATATGCCGCTGTCTGTACCTATTAATCATCATCTCGGGTTCCGAAAACCATCAAAAATGAACCGAGGTCCTATTCCATGCTGGGCTACGCGGGTGAGATGCCTGTTTGGAGCACTATTAATTTGTTCAAAGTAATGTTCCCGTCACTCAAGTCATCTTGCTGCGCCCTGCTTACTCGATCCGATCCTCTTGCCCGGATGCACGAGCCTTCCGATTGACGCGAATTTTGCACCGATTCGACACGAAACCCATCCTGAAATTCCTTCCGCCCAGTGTGTCGGTTCAGGTATTGTTTTCTGATGGAAGAGTTCACCTGAGCGGAGACACGTCAACATGGGACGACGTCCTCCAGTGTAAACCTACTAGTATGTGCGGCATCACTAAGTCCAGCCAGGACAAATCGTCGCCGGTTATTGGGTCAAGCCTAGAAAGCAGGAGAATCCTAAGCAGGAAACTGTCTTGGCTATAATAGTTTTGTACGTTTCCATGAAAAGTAACAACTCGTTCCAATTATGGCGTGGTCTAGAAAAGGGAGATATTTGTCAATCTTGAATTAATACTGACACTGTCCTTGTCCGAGAACAGGGAGACCCGCGTCCATCCAGAATGTCTATGGCATTTGTAGCACTGGTGTGGTCAGACATAAGGACTATAAAAACAATGGCAATTCGGATGAAGCTGCTGCGTTGGGTGGCACCCCTAATATGCACAGTCTACCAATTACGTCGCCACTTTGCCTGGGACCGAGACGTTTGCAGTCGTGTGTGCCCATGGTGTGCATGAAAGGGGGAAGACGTCTCCATGGCCAGGAAACATCTCCATGGCCAGTCGATAATGGGATATTGCATGGAGTACCAGGCTGGAATCTTTGGCAACACTTGCACGCGTGTCTGGTTTTGTCCCCCATTCCTGACACAGTACCTGTATGAACCAGTGAATCTAGTAGCAAAATGCAGAAAGTCCGAGGTTGTAGTCCTGTGGATGCTGCTCACTCCCCCCCCCCCCAACCTCTCCAGTTTTGTAGTGGGGGAGGCACGTTGAATTTGGAGGAAAGCCCTTGGCTCTAGGCCATTTCTTGAACTTTGCCAGCGGCCCATGGATCGTACTGCGTTCGTGAAATGGTATTGTACCCCTCGTTTGACTTTCTATCGCCATTCCATTACTGGTCATCCCGATTTGTCGGGCGGTTTGCAGCCGCCGCTTACTAGACGGTTACCATGACTCGGTTAGTTGCAGGCTACTCAACCCGTCACATTGCTAGCTCTGATCTATGGCACTGTTGGCACTCCGGCAGAGCCGGTAACTGCTTACCTCAACATGCAATTTCCATTTGGCATTGATGCATCTCTGCATTTTATTTACAATGTTCAGAAGTTTACAAGCACAAAACCGGACTGGTTTCAGCAAGCTGAAAAGTGGAAGAATGGGGCTCCATTCTACTGAACTTAGGTACCCATATTTAGGCGTTGATTTAAAGTGTTCAGTATTATTTCGGGAGGTATTAATTATAGCCCTTGCGATCCTGAGGCTTGCTAGTCATCGTTTTATGACATGCACAATCTCCGGTTTAACTGTTGGATAGGAAAGTTTTAGAGGTGTGGCGAGCTTTGTTCATTAAACTTATTTAGCTTCCCTTCGGTTGGGCACGTGAAGTTTTTGCACAAGAGTGTTGCTACAAGCCTTTATTGCTTGGGTTCCTCGCTTTACATATAGGTTGGACATATTTCCATAAGAGATTCGTGGCCCTGAAACAAGAAACCTGGTTGTGCAGTATTGTGTGGTGCCAGTTGAGTTTTCTGAATGGTGGAGATGGCGCGTAGTCTCGATTTCGGACTAGTCAGTTGGAAATTTGGGTCGGACTTGTGATAAATTTTGACATTCGTACACTCTTCACCATGAAGCGTGCGTCTTTCAGGGGATTGAATATTGGTTATGTTGGTTGGGGTTTTCCAGACAACCTCCATTTTGTACAGTCTGTCGCTATGTGTCCGGTACTTTGTGACGGGTCTTATGGTTCATAATATTCAGAGGGCCAGTAACTAGAGTTGCATGATCTCTAGGTAGTATTACTCGTGAAGGTAATCGGCTACCATGCGATGCACCATTTCCAAGTTCGATTCGTGTAGTTGGTGTTTGGGGATCTAACCAAAACACTAAAAAGGCAAATGGACCAGAAAGGGTGAGAAACAAGGTTTAGCAGTCCAAGCGGGACTGGTTCGTGGTAACTACGGGGATAAGATTGTGGCAGTTTTCCGTGACGCCACGGAATCGCCTCTTCATCAGCTGCTATCTACGTGAATGTGAATGTGGTGGTGAATGTGTAGACACGACGGGGGAACGTGTGGTGACTTGCAGGTGTTGGGGGAAAAAGTGATATGACCCGACCGTCGAAGCTGTCTTATAAAGCTCTGCACAAGGTGGACTATTAATGAGGCTACAGGTTTCATCTGTGCAGATGCAGTGTGGATATCGTGGTTGAGTGGTGAGAGAGCTCAGCTTGGTTGCTGGAGGCTAGCAGATCTTGTCGAATCCCTGGTAAGGGGATTTTGGCAAAGTCCCAGCCAGAACTGCTGGCCAGGGTGGCGTGAGAGGCTACCATGCTCCTTCAGCGGCTATGGGAACTATTCTGGCCAATTCGAAATTACTTGCTTTTAGGTAAATCCAACCAGTCCCCACTCTTGCCAAACCGGATAGTTTGCTAAACAAAAGCGTGGGACAGTTGCCAATACCTGTCGGGATGTTAGCAGGGACGCCATCTAGTGGGGAGCCACGGAAGCTTACGGTTTGGACAGAGAGCATTAATTCCATTTTTTGTTAAAATTTAAGAATATTTGAATCTTCAGACTATTTTAGCCCAAAAAGTGGTTATACCCTATTAATATTTTTTTTGGGGGGGGGGGGGGGGAAGCTTTTTTTTGTGGGCTCCCCTGTATTCGTTACAAAATAGTACCACTGTGTCATGTTAATCTGCATTGGATTGGTAAAACCTTATCGACTCCTTACAGCATCTTAAAAAATGTGGAAAAGTGCGATAAAGTTTTAAGTTGGTACAGTATGATAAATTGCTACAGTAACAACTTTTTACTATTACTTGTAATTTGAACAAGCGTATTATTGCTGCCACTTGAATTACCGTTTAAGTTCACTGTGTGTTTGAACCTGCCAAATCGACGAAAATACAAGTAGAGTATTATTTTACAAACATTTGAAATGTAAGCGTATCTTGAAAAATGATAGGTGTGTGTTGTGTGTGTTACCTTGAACTTGGTGTCAGTCTGCGAGTGCCTATAAGTCTATTATAACGATTACAACAAATCATGGCGGCAGTTTGTGTGGGAATTTTCCAGACTTTATTGAGTTTGGAATATATGCAATCTAGATACTGCAATTTTTTTGTGCCTCGTTTTTTGTTATTGTATTTAAATAAAACATTTCAAAACCTTAGCTGGCTATTTAATTAGAAACTGGGGAAGGTTTGGAGCGAAAGGTTATTGGGGGGGGGGGCGTTTAGTAGTTCTTTCTGTAATTCAGGCTGGATATTGGCAATCATTCTCCAGACCCTATTCTGTGGCTCCCCGGACTGGATTCGGCAGAAAAAGATCCATGGTTGGTGGCGGAAGGGGGCAAACTACTAAAAGAAGGGAAATCTGAAGGACCCAAGGTACAGCCCCGGGTTGGCATAGCCAGTGGCGCAAAGAAATGTTTCTTTATGCTGTAAAAAGTGCAATACCTGTCAATTTTTGCATTGTCTCAACGATGCTGCTTGATGCTTGAGACTTGACTAGCTGCCTCAGAGACCCTACCGCACATGCGCGGCCCTCCCTATAAAGGATGCGGGCTCGGAAAGCTCGTCATCTCTTTGTCTCAAGCTGCCGTTCCGACGGCTGCTCGTTCTGCTGCTGTACCCATTATTTATTCTCCTGTTCCCGAAAAAAAGTTGGTCCTCACCGAAGAAGCCGTAATCAGCGTAGTTTCTACGGCTAGCTGCTCTTCTGCTACATTGCTTTTGCACACCGACGACCACTAGGCGGCCGGTCTTGACCGTGTTGCCCACATCGCCGATGATGCCGACCTTCTCTAGTTGTGCTTTGATCTCCTCGCATGAAATGCTCTTTCGCACACGACGACCACTGAATGTCCTTCCCCTTTTGGCATTCCCAGCCGGTTTCGACAGCTCCTCAACGGGTCCCTGTCCTCCCGCACCACTCCGCACCGAATTCCACCGTTCCTTCTTCACTCCGGATGCCCCACTGCCTTTCGCGCACGACGACCACTGCCCAACCGGTCTGATCTGGTTGCCTCATGTTGCCGAAGATTGAGGTTCAGCATTAGATGACAATGTCCTATCGTCGTTCTTGATGTCCAATCCTTCTTTCAGCTTTCGATGACAGTACCGTAACCCCGACAGAATCCTGTCTGTCCTTTTGAAGAGTTGTCCCGCGGCCTTTCGCACACGACCATCTCTACACGTCGGGACTCACCTGCTTGTCTCTCATCACGCACATGCCAAAGTCTCATTGAAACTTATCCTGCCTTCTCCATTCTTTCGGCATTGGGTTTAAAAATTCCGGCTGCTCTCCACGGTAATCTCCTTCTGCTCCCCCACTCCTGATTCAGTCTCCTTTCGCACATGACGTCAACGGACTACTCAACATTACCTAGAATTCCATCACCATCAGTGAGTCGAAGATTCTCTTCTGACCTCGACTTTCATCCTCAAGAGGCTCACGGAAATCCTACCCTCATCCTGGTCCAAGCCTTTCGCCCTTCGACAGCCCTTTCGACCATCGCCTCTCACCCCAGTCATCCTTCTTTCGCACTCGACATCTGCGAAGTACCCAGCATCAGCCGGACGTCTTTCATCACCAGCAACTTCATTGGGTTCACATTACCTACCATCCTTTCCTTGGGGATTGGGTGTTACAGAGTCCGTGACCCCCCCCCCCCCCCCATTATTTCGCAGTCGTCCGTTGGAAGCAAGGCCTTCTCCCGATCATCTCCCAGATTCAAGTTTTCTCCACCGATTCCGGGCCTTCCTCACGTTTGGAGTAACGCCCCCCTGACAACGCAAGACTTAACACTTTTCGAGACAAAAACAAACGACGACCTACTCATCCTCTCCTTTTGCTCATAACGTCCACTGGATAGCCGGTCTCCACCTGATCAACAAGCCTCCCTCCTAGGCCATATCTTCCTCTCCTGGAGTGGATTGCATTCACCTCCAACCTTGAGAACCGTTACCATCATTGAACCATTCTTTCGGCCTACGCCAAACTCTGAATCTTCTTCACGCTTTCCACCATACCAATCAATCTGCCACTACCTCCACCGCCAAAGCGCATTTTTTTCCGGGCAATAACATCGACGACTTTTCTCCTCGGGGTCAGTCAAGATCTCGGCCAGGCCACTTTTCATGTCGTTCCTCCATCTTTTGTCCATCTCCGCCACACACCCCAAGATTTAAAGGTTCATGGCAGCAAACGCCCGGCTCCCCGCCATCTCAAGCGGGTTCTCTGCCCCGTCGCATGACATCATGGCTCCTTTCGGTAATCTCACCAGGAATCGTCCGCCTGTCCGCAGCTAACTGCCTCACTCTTTCGGCACCGCTTCCATCTCGTGACGTCACGGCAGTCTTCCTCTATGCTACGACCTGCTCCTTCCCGCCTACCCTACCAACCAATTTGGCCTCGTCCTCTTGAATCCCAAAACGAGGCTCCCTCTCGTTACCGCCTCTACGCACAACGCGATGCTTTGTCTCCATTTTATCCAGTTTGTTAGCACCCTGCAATTTCTGACTTTCCAGAATGGTGAAGATCCTCAAGCCCGTTTTACCTCCAGTGAAGGACCCCTACAAAGGAAGAATCCCCACAATTCAAGACCCCCGGTTCCTGCAACTGCCCGGGATTACACAATCCCCATCGGAGACCGTCACATTTCTGTATGTCAAGTACACCGTCAGTGCAGTTATTTTCACAATCTTTGCCCCATCTGTGCGAAGATTCCTCTTGAAGAATGGAAAGTGATTTCAGCCTTGCAACATTCTTCTGCAAGACGCAAACAGCAAATGATAACCCGTGCTCAAGTCCCCTTCACCCAAAAAGAAGCGGCCCTCCACCACTTCATCCAAACTGCCAACTAAACCAGGCCAATCTGAAAATTCCTCTACAACGGCCACTCCAATATCGCAACAATCATGGGGTAACTTCTTCCCTATCCACGGATTCTCCGGCCATCCCAACTTCCGAGCCAAGGCAAGACAACCTCGACTCACAAATTGCCAAAGCCCCACAGGAACAGGAGGACCCTCTAGCCTTCAACATCATCGACAACCCATAATCTCCGCAGGTCATAGACGCTCCCAAAACTACCGACGATCAATACGAGGTGCTAGTCCCTGCAACACCACTCTCTCCTAATAAATATGAGACCTTCATACCCTCACCCAACTTCCCATGCACAAGAATGACTCCTGATTGGGGGCGTGTTTAAAACTTTAAAGATTGACGTGACGTCAATTTTACTTAGGTTTAACGGAAATTACACTTCAGCTTGGTCATTAGCGCCAACCTCTGTCACAGTGCAGTAGTCCGGGTTGCCACTGCACCACACAGAGATATTATTCAAACCCCCAATCTAAATCTCGTCATACATCTGTACCTCCTGCAAAAATTGAAAAACACCGGACAGACTTATCGCCCAATTGACGCGCAACGTCATGCGGAAGACTGAAACGACGAAGAACACCATCAAGATGGCGACAATCAACAAGGAAGTGCTGGACACTTAAGGCTATGCAATACCAAAAGTTCCATGTAAATGATAATTTCTAGACAACTAGCTGAACTACCCGGCTTCGCTCGGGTGGCGTAATTTTGACCTTTACTAAATATTTTCCCCGAGTTTCCAACAATTAGCAATGAAGCTGTAGCCAGCGGATAAACTGGCCTTCTCCCCTACCTACTCCCAATCTACAGCATTACAATACAAAGAGCAGCTGCCCCCACCCCCCGTATATTTATTATTCGTATGGAAACACCTGTTAAAACACGATGGAAACCTTCGAGTTTCGTCACTTTTTGCGTGATTCGTACTGAGAGCCCGGGAAGCGGTAATACACGTTACCGATTTCATACATTCGTCCTGCTTTCGGTAACGTTTTCAAGAATAGTGGCATCTACTGAGCGGTCTTCGAAGCTCGTTCTCGTGTCTGCGTGCTGGACACTATATTGATAACAACCAGGCAACTATGACAGGGAAAACTCAATTCCTTTTCAAAGATAACAGTATCCTGCCCTACTCTGGTCCTAGTTTCGTTTTGCTAGTGGTTTCGTTTAAGAGCGAGTTGTTAGTATTGGCATCTAGTGGGCGATCTGAGAAGCTCGCTCTTGCTCTGTCTGGTCACTCTCGCGCTCAGCTCTACGGTTTTCCTGGGCAACTCTCTCATAGTTTAGGATTTTCGGTGGCTGGCATCTGCCATCTTCAGGCCAAGCCTTAAACTTGCAAGCAACTGCACAAACATTCAAAAATTGAACGTTTGTGCAGTTGCTTGCAAGTTTCCGAGTTACCTGTAAATTATCATTCGCATCGGTATTGCGTAGATTGTTAGTGTAACATGTTACACTACAGTGATAAACATGCAACCGATGCGCCAATTGGGCTGATGTCAAGTAATTAAAGTATATTCTGCATGGGAAGAGGGCAGACAGTGTCTTACTAAAGTTTACGTCCTAGACAGTACTAGGTTAATTCTGTGTCAGAGGAGTCCGGGTAGTAAAAAAAAGTCAACATAATCTACGCCTCTCCCCCCCCCCCCCCCCCCCCCCAAAGGGAAAGTTGCAGTCATGTTCGGTCACGGTGCGGTCACCAGCTAAAGTCCTCAAGTCACAAGGTCAACGTGGTTTAATAAACTTAATTTCTTTTTTTTACTAGTTGAAGTGGTGTTGTTTGATTCCGAATTACTTATGTCTCGCTGGTGACCCCAGAGACACTTTTCGTAGTATTACGGAAAATCACGTGAGCCAGATAAATGAGAACCATCACTCTGTGCCATGCCATACCAAAGGTACATACAAGAGTTTGTTAAAAATCTGGTAAATGCAGAGCCAAGCATGCATTAATTTAGTTACTTAAACGCGTGGACTCTAGTGCATTAACTTTTGGTAAATGCAGGGCACGGAGTGCATGGTGCAATTAAAACATGGAAAAGCCGACGTTAAACTGAACTAAACAAAATTGTGTTCTGCTTCCCGTGTTGTACTAGTACCGCGATTCTTCACAACTTAATAACTAACTTCATGTCCCTATTTTGCGTAAGTTAGGCTATACAAATTGGATGACCTTGAATACAACCTGCAACATCATAAGGTGACTTCCTATATGAGCATGCTCTTTTAGCACCATAGTCGGGGCGACCGGGCCCCCCCCCCCCCCCCCAACAACGCAATGGCCCACCAGGGTTAATATGTAAGATGCTATATCAGCACGCAAGCCAGCTCGCAGAGACAAACTACAAAATGCTGCAGCAAATTACATTCAGTAGCATAAAAACATACTTGCAGTCACGTTGAGAGAGAGAGAGGTGAGAGTTGTCACCAACAGTGACTTCCTCTGATGAGAGGTGTATTGTTGGCAACCTTGTGTTGCTTACAACTCTTAATGACTCGCTAGCATAGTATCTAACCCCTTGTAGCAATCATTGCCTGCAATGCAGTTTTTTTATAGATTTGTTATGCTGCTTGCAGCATTCGTTGGAAGGCGTAGGAAAGGAGGATGGGGCTGGAAGGAAATTTGTCTGTTGGTTACACTTGGGTGTTCAACTTTTCTGCATGTCATCTTCTAAGGTAAAATCACTGCAGACAAGCTTAAGTTTTAAGCGATTTTAGAATTTCGATGAGGCATTTATTTGCCTCATCTCGCAATAGAGAAGAGAGATGCCCATGGTTTGCAACAATGCATTGGAGTGGTGGAACCCCCTCAGTTCTATTGCCTTATTGAAAATATCGTCTTGATAGAGCCAACGCAGTGGAGTTACGCGGCCCTCCTATAAGAGCTTTCAGCCCAGGCCGGCCACCATTTCTTTTTCTCTCTATATGTCATGTTAGTGACTGAAGAGGAGAGGTAGTGTGGGTACAGGTAGAATATATTTTCTATAAGGCAATAGAAACCAATTTTGACTGCCGTTAAAATTGGGCTTTCTAATTGCCAGCACGAAAATATCTATCTGCAAATTTCTGCATTTACAGTAGACCTCATAAATGCACCACATGACGGGTTATCACGGGTTGCGAGCTGGCTCCCCCAAAAAGTTAAACTTCGCGCTATATAACCAGAAACGGTCATCGTTTCTGTTGTGGAGTGCTTAAGGTGGTTGAATAACATATCTGGTTGTGACTGTGGGTCCCAGATGGTGTAGCCCTTTTTCTTGCCTCGACATATCCCTCAAGTAGTGACTCTTCAGGATGTGGCTTGGAGGATTTCCGAGATGGAGAATTGGCTGTGGAAGGCCTCTAATGCGGAGGGTGTTCTGAGTTTGTGCGCTGTGACATTGATGGTGTCGTCCTCGTGAGCTTTTGTGGATGACCGTCTTGATCCAATTTGCGATCCTTGCTGCCGAGGTAATGTTGACTTCTTCGTGAATTGTTGGATTCGGCCTCCGTGACACTTGTCCGTTGCTCTTCGGAGTTCAGCTTGAACTGAACAGTGTTCTTTCAAGTTCATTGCCAATAATGTTTGTGAGCAATGGAAACTTGAGTGGCTTGAAGGTTCAGAGGGTCTTTGAGTCTTGGCTCAGAAATCTGGACGTAGCCTCAAATAGAAGAATTTGTAGTTATCAAGATGTCTTGAATGTAGATCTGGCAGCAACTACAAGAATCCCAGGTGGTATAGTCTGCTTCTTGTCGTGTTCCTGAAGAAGTAGCTTGTGAAGACGGAATGAATTCTTCAGGTTTAGCTATGGCAGATCAAGGAAGTTGACAGTGCCCATTCTTCAGTTGTGACCCACGTCGGTGTCAGCGTCATCGAGATTTCAGGGTTGCTCAGAGGAGCTTAAGCTTCAGGTGTACGAGGACTGCATCTGGACGTGACAAAGGGTTCCAGAGGATGTAGTCCAACTACTTGTACGTAGGTGAGGTTGACAAAGTAGGCGAAGTCTCGTAGCGAATGATGACAGGCCAAAGGTTCTGATGGCTGGCGGATCCTGAAGAGTTTCAAATAGCCAGCAATGAAGGACGAGTGTCAGGAATAGTAGTCGACCCAGACAAATGTCCGGCGTTCGCGACAGGTGTCGGTGCAGTTGTTATGGTGAGATCATGACGTCTGGAACCGCCGAAGGAGTGCTTGTTACATGGAACAGTGGTCTTGAGGCGGAGATTTGAGTTGGATCCCTTGTTATGTTAACAAAATTAGTTGGCGATCATGAACAGAGCGACGGATTGACTGGAGCTCGTGACGGCTAGCGGGTCAAGATGCAAGACAGCTAGCGAGCAGGTTGGAGAGGCAGCGCAGCTGTTTCACTATTCCAACGAAGGATTCAAAGGTGATGCACGGGAGATGATCGCAGATTGGCGAAGAATCGAATGAAGGATGCAGCAAAGAGGCTGCAATACGCTGGTCCAAGGAATGATGGTAGGTCAGCGAAGGAACGAAGGATCCTTCACGGTGAAGGATGCGTAAAACGAGCAGTAACTCGCTAGTTCTAGGTTGATAGGTTAGCAAGGGAGCAAAGGAGTGAAAGATTTTCGGAGCGAAGGATGAGTCCAACTGAAGAAGCCGGCAAGGGGAGCACCGATGAAGACCGCCGCAAAGCAAGCTCCAGGAAGCCAGAGCGAAGGATCTTTCGTGACGAAGGAGGAGATATGAGGCGAAGGAGAGAGACGCTGTGGAAGCCAGCTTCAAGTTGGCCCGAAACGATGGAGATGCACAGGTCAGAGAAGATACTGGTTGTGAAAACTTCATGGCAAAGGGTAACCACTACGAGGGAGCTTTCAAATAAAGAGGCGAGAAGGGAAAGGACGAGTCGATAGACGATCAGCGAAGGATGGCAGAGAAGGATGAACGTCCGAAGGAGCTGCCACGATGAGTAGCGAGAGATTGCAGGCAGCGGTGGGTGAAGATTCGCATGGCAGTCAGTGGAGGATGAGGCGGGACAGCAGGCAGAAGAACGTAGGCATGAGGCAGTGATTCTGGTTGGCGAGGAACTGCAGGCCGAGAAGGACATAGGTCCAAAAGAGCTGCAATGATGGTCGGCAAGGGACAGCAGGCAGTAAAGGATGAAGGTCCATAGAGCTTGTAATGATGGTCGCAAGATACAGCAGGCGACGAAGATGTGACGACTCCAGTAAGGGACAGCAGGCAGTGAAGGATCCGCTAGAGCTGTGATGATGGAGGCGAGAGACAGCAAGCAACGAAGGACGAGGGTCCGAAGAAGCTGTAATGAATGCCGGTGTGCGAAGGTAGACAGTGAGGGACAGTGAGGGACAGTTGAGGCTGGTGAAGGACAGCTTTCTTGAACAATTCTGAAACGAAGATACAAAGATGTCTTGCACTGCCAACCCTTCCCAATGTCGGTCCCCACTCGCCATTTGGCAAGTGAAAATCAACACTTGGAATTTAGCCTTACTCGCCAAACGGCGACTAGCTACAGAGCATGCCACTAAAAATGGGGTATCTCTGGAACCGTATAAGTTAGAGACGAACGGTTTGCGGCGGCGTGCTCAGATTTATAAGGGCTAGATAACTAGATTCTCTGCATTAATACTGGAGTGTAAGAAAATTGCACAATTTTGTTAATGCATAAATTAGAGAAACCTTGCATCATACAAGACGTATTTGGTATGTGGCGAGTGCTTTGTAAGGTCTACTGGCCAAGTGGCGACTGCTATTAGCTTGACATTCGGAAGGGTTGTGCACTGCGGTGGCTTGATTTGATGGCCAGTCTTTCGCAATGAGTGTTAATGGCCGTCGCAAGTACATCGGCTTGTGAAACGGCCCTCATCCCAAGGCGAAGGATTTTGATATTTGGGGACCAAAATCCATCTTGGGGCTAAAGTGGCAAGAAATTCCGACTGTTGATTGGTTTCACAGTGGCGGGAATTTGCCGTACCATCACTAGCGGAGCGAAAGAACCAAGCTTCACGGGCTAGGTCTTGGTTGGGGGGTTCTATGCAAGTTCTAGGGATTCGCCTTTTCCAAGATGAGATCCACCGGTGCAAAGGAAAGTAGTAAGGAGTGTCGTTGAATGACCAACTTTAGCACGTTCCCTGTTGTTTCTGTCACCGAGACCAAAGCCGAGTTCTGTTACGAGACCCCTCTGTTCTTCGTTGGCTGAGTGAGGGTTGAGTCTGGTTTGAAAAGTTCGTCAGGACTGAGGGTGTGAGCAGGTCATAAAGTGGGATGGCCATTAGATCATTTTCTGCCTGCACTGAGTCTTCATAGAGGTCAAGAGGTTGTTCAAAATTGACCTGATGTGTAGGATGACGAGATTCTTCGAGCGCAGTTGCCGAGTCCAGATTGTCGTCGAGAAAAGAGTCGAGCTGGTGTGAATTTCTTTGGATAATTGCAGAGTTCCCGTGGTAACGACCTCAAGATCGACGTGACGAGGACGACGAAAGCTCCAATGGCTGTTGCCTTTGTTCGGTTGAGTTTACGGTCTTGTGGGGTCTCAGAGGTGGTGGTGAGGGCGAAGGCGAGGCCGAAGAAGACAACGAAGGAGGATGAGAAGGATGGCATTGTCCGCATGGAAGTGGGGATGCAGACGGAGACGAAGGAAATCGTGGTGGGAAAGAGATGGTCGGGTCACAATTCTCGGCTGCAGGCGGTTGGCTGACCGGAGGGAACAGAGTTCTTCGGGTTACCGTCGAGTCCGTAGAGGCGGCCAAGATGTGTCAAGAGAAGTTCCGTTAAGCTGATGATCTTGCGGGCGAAAGATGGCGTGCTGGAGAGAGAGGACGACCGTCTTCGATGAGAGCTTGAGGAAAAGAGATGGCGGCCGGCCTGGGCCGAAAGCTCTTATAGGAGGGCTGCCATGACGTATGCAAAGCTGACTGTATCAAGACAGGGAAAAAACCTCAAGAGAGTGAAAAGCATTGCAGGAACTACACGCAGAAATTTCCAGGTAGTAGATATTTTCGTGCCGGCAATTAGAAACTGGTACTAGGGAATAGTCCTAGGGAATATCCTAGACAAGTTGGCTTTCTGTCAAGATTTTATTCAAATTGAAGGGAGTAGGATTTACACTCCGCCTCGGAGAATGCAATTTTGTTGCCTTCCTTGGTGGAGAATAAATCCCGTACCCACTCCTAATCCTGTACCACTATCTTCGGCATGTACGTATGTATAAATTTTTCTTAAGATGAAACTAGGCTTGGAACAAAAAAAAGTGGCAAAACAGCAATTGTTGTTTGGCAAAAGTGATAATTTTCTTTATTTGGTTTTTATTATTGCGTAAGTACATAATAGGTTTCCAAATCCTTACTAGGTAAAATTATGCTATACAATCCTTTTTACAATGTGAATAAAATGTATGAAATAAAATAAATGGACCAATGACTAAACAGATGTCCTGAATAAAAAGTGAAAATTTTAGTGGATATGTCCCAATCACTGGACTTTTACAGCCTTATCTGTTAATGAAACATCTTTAAAATGACTTACAAAACTCTCATCATCCCTTTTATTTTCTTCCTTTGTTGAAGCGAGTAAAATTTCTAATTCCAGAGTTGGAAGTTCACCTGCCTCGGGAACTTCACCTACCTCCTCCAGTATTGCTGAATCAACTTGGTCGATGCTAAAAGCCAAAAAAAAAAAACAAGATTAGCCCACTTAAAAATTATTTCTCGCACAGAAAATGTGCGGGTGGGTAAAATTTGTTTTCTATTTAATGTAGATTAATATTGTACGACAATTGGATCGTAACACCAAGAAAAAAAAAAACGTGAATTTTAACATTGTTAAAACGTTTTTTTCCGACTATCCTAAAATACTTACCTTCAGTAATCTAGGCTAAAATCAAAAACTGCTATTTTTAGCATTCCCACACTCAAACTCAAATAAACATTTAATCATTTGCCTCCAACTTTCATTTACATGTAGCTCCCATCAAGCACGCTTCTGTGCTTTCCCACGCATAGCAGTCGCTGCCATCTTGTTTAACTGCCACGTCACTTTAAACTCTTAATAGTTCAGCGTATGCGGAGAGGGTTCTCCTGAAGTTAAGTATTTCAGGATAGTAAAAACCAATTTTGACAGTTAAAATTCATGTTTCTTACTATCTGTATCATAACTTTCAGTAATCTACGCTGACTTTGTCATTTAGGCGGCGGGTCATGCTGAACTCTTAGGCTGGAATAAAACATTCACTGTTAAACTCAGACAGTCAAGGACTGGGCGCCCCCCCCCAAATCATAGGTCGGCAGTCTCAGAGTCCTCGTCAACTGTGTCGTTGGAGCAGGATCCAGCACCCAGATGTCTTCATACTATGTCACCACCACTGGAGCCACTGGTATCCCCGAGACAGTGGCTCACAAACATGTTCCGGTGGTTACAGGAACACACTGTGACAACCTCACTGTGCCGCATCCATATGTCCACTTGTAGGAATAATAGATTTGGAAAAACTGTTCTTTTGGTCGTGGCAGGTTTTGTCGTTGCAATGGCAGTCCTGTCGAGGTAGTACCTCAGTGCACGGATCGGCACGGCAGTTTTTCTTGTCGCACGTGTGCACTAGTGGGCCTGATGCTTTGATAGTCACAGGTTTTGGCGTGGTAACTGGCGTTGAATTTTTTGCCCTGAAGTGGGCTGGGAATGTAAGTGTCACCTCCATCCGTGCTCTAGAGAATCTGAGGTATTAGTCTTCCCTTGAGAAGGTTGCCAACTTGCTCTGCTGCGCCGCCGAATCTAGTCCAACGGGAATACAGTTTTTTTGGGGGTCAGAAGTAGTATCGATGCTGCCTGAAGTGGCACGCGGGCAGCAGCGAGAGGCTTTGAAGCCAAGTGCTAGATTCCATCCTTGGAAAAAGTTTCGTCTTGGGACGGGCGTTGTCGAAGACGAGCATCAATCTCGAGATTATTTTGCTGTCTAAAGTCGGTGTTTGCTGATCGTGTTCCCTTGATCCGTAAAGGGAATTCTTGAATAGTTCTTGCACCACACAAACCACTTTTTCCAATTCATTGCGTATATTTTTACGGATGATTGCCTGTGGCAAAGCAAGAGGCAGTTGACTACTTAATCAGAAAATCGGTTTCTTTGAGGTAATGGGTCACAGTCTCTGCCTGTGAAGATGAAGAATATGCGGTTGTTGGTGTCTGGTTTGCCCCTTGTCTTGGTCTAGGAGGGAACCGTCACTGAATGGTTTGACGTACCAAGTTTCACGACCAGGACGAAGTGGGGGAGGCTCTTTATCCATCTCGAGTTGTTTGCCCTTGCCTAGCCGAGTGATTGGAAGTGGGATCGTGTCTTCTTTCTTGAGCTCCATGAGGTCGTTGAACCACGACGCTGCTGGCCACCAAGGTGCTAAAAAAGTGAACAATGATTGCATGCCACGGATCTGTTCACTACAGTCTGAAGAGGAGCGAACGGTAGAAAGGCGTACGCGAACATCCCCGTATACGACATGGTTAAGGCATCAGGTGGAAGTCACCATCACCATTAGGTGCCTTAACATCATTCCCTGTCGAGTCGGGGAATGGCTATCTGATCGCGAGTTGGATGTTCGTTAGCGTCACAAAGAGGTCTATAACGGGCACGCCCCACTTGTCGAACAATGGCTTGTAAATCGTCCGATCGAGCATCAACTCCATGGTTGGCGGCTCCGGCCTCTGTGATAGCGCATCCACCTGGGCATTCAAATCCAGCCGCGATGTACCTGGGTTGGAGGGTGGGACAAGCACATCTCGAACAGAAGCGAAGTTGCTTCCATAAGGCTGGCTGAGTGGATTCCTACTCCCCTCTGCACGTAGCCACCGCCGTTGTGATGTCCAACATTACGCCCACCACTCTTCTCTTCCCTGAAGATGGGTGTTCCAATGAAGAATGGCTAGTCGGACGGCCAAGAGTTTCAGGACGTTTATATGGAGACTGGATTCCTCTTCCGTCCACAATCCAGACGTCTCCAAGTCCTGCAGGTGAGCTCCCGTTCCTGCCTCTGAAGCATCCAAGAAGAGCAGTACATCCGGGGCTGGTTCTTGGATTGTGACTCCCTCCTGAAGAGTTTCCTTCGACATCCACCATTTCCCACTGGAAGGTTCTGAAGAGGTAAGTCCAAGCACGCCATTTTCGGACACCATTCTAGCTTCGTATGTCACCAGCCCAGAGGGATTATCTTCACATTCAAGTCGATCGATTATAATCGATGCTGTGATCTTCTTTGGAGATGGCAGGAGATGGCAAATTACTGGGTGAAGGATTCTGGTGAAGACATGGGATGCTGTGAAGAGTCAGATTTGGGGTGTGACGAAGTGGTATGTCACTCCGTTCGAATAAAGAGATGGAATATTAGTGGACAGAGTGGAACTTGGAGGTCGGCGTCTTCCAGATCTATCGACACGAAACCGCCGGTATTCTTCCCCTCTGGACCTTCCCAATCTTGTCCATATGGTCTCCATTTTGAAATGCTTTTTGATGTGAAGATTGAGCTTGTGGAGGTTGAATACAAGCCTCGTTTCCCCCTCCCCTTTTTTGGAATGAGTCAAACAGGGCTCCAAAACCCATTGGTATTCGGGGGCGAGATGGCTGTCGCTTACTTGTCGAGTAATTTCTTCATTTCCAACTAGAGGAGGACGTCTACGCAGTAAGGGCAGGATGGGAGAATGGAGGCCAGAAGCATTCTTGGATGACGAGACAGGGTGAACGTGTCCGATGTTATTTATTCTGCTCCTGAACAAAGAACTATAACCTCTCCCCCCCCACCTGTCAGTGAATGCGAGAGGGTGTATCCATCCGAGCGTCAGTTGCAAGGAAATGGTCGTCTCCCTCTTCCTAGGGGAACAGACTTCTTCGAAAACTGCCTTTGCCCCTTCCCCTGAGTTGAGGCTGTTTCACGAAAGGGGGATTGTGGCCTGGGTTTGTCCTCCGTTGATTGCTTGAGATGTTGCGGAGGTACGTCGTGAAGTCCTTATGATGAATATCTTGTTGGTGGTAGTAACTGTAGGGCCTGGCCAATAGCCAGCTAATGTACTTCCATTTTGGTTCGTGTTTCCACTAGTTTTTCTGTTGTACAGATCAGTGTTCGCTCTTTTCTGTCTCCTTGCAAATGGCTGCTCACACTGAACATATGTGTAACTTAGATGTTTCAACATAATCTTGTTAAATGTTCTTCATGGTGAATTATTTCAACTAAATCATTACTCCAATAGGTTACAAGTTCAGTCCAGGTAACAGTGAGAAGGAATAATTGAAGAAATTTTTAACAAAAGTTAATTTTTTTGATGTTTAACATCCCAAGTGCATAACAACATTCCGGAACGAAAATAGCAGCCCTGTCTGACATGCATAAACTTGGTATCACTAAATCACTAAGTTGAAATGCTTCTTTCCAGGGATGATTTATGGGATGCAGTGAGTGAGGGAAAAACAACAAATGCAGCAGATATTCAGTTAAAGAGACAGACAGGCCAATGCCACAATAAGCCCATCAGTTGAAGATAACCAACTAATACACATAAGAAAGGAGGAAACTGCCAGAGGTATGTGGTTAGCACTACAGAAGTTACACGAACATTCCAATATGACAAAAAATTCATAAAATGAAATTCCAAAAGGGGGAAAGCATGCATGAATACATAACTACCGTAAATCCCCGCATATAAGCCCTGGGCTTATTTTCGAATTTAAGCCCATGCTCCAGATATAAGCCCATGAGCTTCTATGCAGGACAATGATTTTATGGGGGCAGATGTCGCCAATCTTCTAAATGCCCCAGTAAGCGAACCAAATTTCCCTGAAAACATAAATCAAGTATTTGTTTCCTTTGCCATTTTATTTTATTATGTAATATTTTACTTAACCTATTAAGTCTGAGGAAAAAACATTGCGAGGATTTTTTTTCTTCTTTTATGCCAGAATAAGTTTCCCAAATAACCATTATTGTCTGTAATTAAAAAAATTAATTGGCTAAGTATTGTAGGGATAAAGACATTTTTCCATCCAGGGCAGAGGAATGGAAAATAAGTTTTCATTCCAGAATACCGTCCCGAATTAAACTGCAAAAATGTAATTAGGTAGCATAGGTATTTTAGGAATAAAAACATATGTTCTATCCAGGGGCTCGAATTGGTCCTCTGAAACAAAGTTTTGCAAATCGGGCCTGCCCCGTTGTAACCAGGTTAGGCCGTGAAAAAAAAAATCATCTCAACTTTGAAGGGAAACTGCGGGTCGAAAAACCGCAATTTGCGGCCAAGATATTGAAAAGAGAAAAGCTGAAATTCGCTACATGACGTGTTATCCATCGATTTCTGTAAAAAAAAACGTTGTTACCGACGTCTATAATTTTGTAAAAAGCACTTTAGTTGAGTGTAGACTCACTGAAAACTGCAAAAATGTCGTTCTCGTTCTTTTTTCGTAAATTAGAAAGCAGAAAATTGGTCTTTTTTTGATCAGCGGTAGCGATCGAACGATTTCACTGGGCGCCGCCATCTTGGATTCGTTGGAAAGCTGAATTCCCATAAATCCAGGCGTCTCAACATATTTTCTCGACGGCCATTTGGCATTGGCCAATCAGTCGAATTGTAGTAAGCCGTTTCTGGCGGTTTCAAGCTAACTTTCCAAAGCATTTGAAGATCGCGTTCCCTCATTGGCCTGTTGGCACCACGTGACCGATTTGACGCACTCTCATTGGCTGATGCATGATTTCAGCTTGGCCGCCGCCGCTTGCTTCGGATTTCACGTGAGCGCTTGTGTTTTTAGTTCATCGTTGAAAATCACAAGAAAGATGATGTTTTACAGCATTAAAAAATTAAAACAACAGCCACGACGCAAAACTAAATGGAAAAGGAGCCTATAAACCTTCACACTATCGCCTGTCAGGTGGGAACAACGATTTTTAGCCTAACAACGCCGACTTTCAGACGCGTTTTGTCAACACGGAGATTTTCAATTTTAGTTCATTACCGCCCTTAATTTAAAAAAAAAAAGTTTCTTTGAAACAATTAAAGCCATTTATTTGATTTTTTCTGTGCACCTTAATGAATATCTGTTGCGTGCGTGTAGTAAGTTTGAAATAAAAGTGTCCAATAGTTTTCGCAAAAATAAATATTTCGTTAGTGCCTCACTCCATGGGTGACGGAAAAAAATACCAACTCACTCCATTAGCGACGACAATTTATTTTTAACTTACTTTCTTAAAACGTTAAGGAATATTTAACGATTTATTTAATAAACAGTGCGAGTTTTTATACAACCTAGTAAGAATATAAAAAAAACGCGTTTCGCATATAAGCCCTGGGCTTATAAGCGAGTCATTTTAGCCATTAGTGTCGTTTACAAAAACGCATTATTTCGTTTATTAGCCCATGGGCTACTTTGCGGGGATTTACGGTACCATGTTAGAAACAGTAGACCATCTAGGGCACCTGGCGAAGACATGAAAAGCAGTTCTGTAGCATGCATGTTGTGTCGCCTACCAGAATCGTACGGCACACTTGTGACTGCACTTAATGCAAGACCAGATGCAGAACTTACATTAGAATTTTTGCATGGCAAATTATTAGACAAGTTCAATTGCCGTAATGACAGTTGTGAGCAAAGTAACATAAATGTGACTGTCGGTTATTGAAGTCAAATAAAGACAGGCAAGGAGAAAATCAACATAAAAATAAAAGTACAACCTCTAATGCTGCTCACGAATCACGTCAAACTGTTTTAAAGCTACAAGTGAAAAAACTAAAAAAGGATGTTGCATAGCTTCAGGTGCAATCAGTGACATGACAAGCAACAGAAACTTCTACTCTTGCACCAAAGTCTGAAAAGATCTTTTTAGCAGATCAATCACGTCGTTGCAGAAGGCATTGGAGAATGGTGGGTGTAGATTGCATGACACCCTCAGGCTAGGCAGCGAATATTTTGTTACAAGATGTACTACTTGTCCCTAAACTAGAAAGAAACCCAATTTCTGTAAAAAAAAAAAAAAAATAGTTGAAAAAGGGTACACAGTGGAATTTGAAGATAGTACAGTGAAATCTGTGGCACAATGAAAACCGCTACACCAGTCAGGAATAGATACCTGGCCACATTCAGTGATGACTATTCAGGATATATCCATCTCAAACAGAATAGAGAAGTTTTGGACAAAAAAACAGTTTGTCGCTGCTACAAGCAATTTAATCGAAGAATTTGCACTTATTTCTGATGTTAGTAGTAAGTATGTTGGGAAAGAAATGAAAGACTATCTCAAACAAGGTGTCGAGCAAGTCAGTTACAGAAATTACAAAGTGCATGCTGCTGGATGCCAATCTTATTAACAGATATTGGGGTGAGGCAGTTATGACTGCCACATATCTTCAAATCCGATTACCAAGTAGAAGCAACAAAGGGACACGTTACAAATTATGGCGTGCAACAAAGCTAAAAATTGGCCGTATAAGGGTGTTCGGAAGTATAACATTCACCTACGTTCCAAAATAAAAGCTGATGAAGTGGGATGACAAAGCCACCTAGGGTATTTTGGTTGGATTTGGTACAGCAACAAAAGGATACCAATCCTGGATCCAAAGACCAACAAGATTACAATGAGCAGACGTGTCAGGTTTAATGAGAGGCCAGCAACAAACGTCCTCAAACCGGTCAGCGTCACATTGTCCAGAAGTTACCACGATGACTGGAAGCGAAAAGCACAATTGGGCAGCAAATGAAGAAATTGAGTCTCTTAAGGGACACATGGGAACTGAGTGAACTGCCCGCTGGACAAAAGACAATTAGCTTGGTGATGCTACTAACTCGGCACTCAAATTGAAGGGAAGAAGAGGGAAGTTATTAGTTTTACCACAGCATTAAAATAAAACACATGTTTGAAGAATTTGGAATGCAAAAAGCAGAGCTAGCAACACTCTTATGGATTTGGAATACCCAACGAAGGCCAGTGATGATGGGATATTGCCCAACAATACGCTGTACCTATAAGTACATTACTGCACATCAACACAGTTTTAAGAACAGACATAGCAGCTGCTATTGGCATACTTTGCAGACCTATTGCAGAACCACAAAATCGGGACTGGGCTGCAGTGAAGAGTTGTACGATATCTCAAAGGCACCAGCGATGTCAAACTACCTCCCAGCCACCTAAAACCAGAATTGGGTGTTTTGTTGATGCAGATTGGGCTGGCGACATCAGTGACAGGAAGTCAACAAGTGGCCAGAACGGCGGAGGTTCAGCAACTTGGTCAAGCCACAAACAAACGATAGTCACCCAATCATAGACAGAAGCTAAATATGTTGTTGCTGCCAAGGAATTGTATGGTTGCAACCTGCAGGACCAATAGTGCTATTCGAAGGCAACCAGGGATGAATTAAGCTAACTCAGTCTAAGAAGATTAATGCAAGAACCATCTTTTTAAGAGATCAGCAAGAAACGGGAACAATTGATATACAATATTGCCCGACGGAAGAACTGACAGCCGACCTAACCACTTCCTAGAGGCTAACTTGAAATTCTCATGTAGAGGGCAAACATCATTATACGACATGGAAGCTGCTGGGAAGGGGTGTTGGAGAACAAGCACCAGCTCCCAGTGTCAAAATGACTATAGGGCCTGACCAACAGCCAGCCATAGTACTTCCGTTTTGGCCCGTGTCGATGGCCCCACTAGTTTTTCTGTTCTAGAGATCAGTCGTATCGCTCTTCTGTCTCTTTGCAAATGGCTGCACACACTGAGCAGATGTGTAACTTAGACGTCTCATTAAATGTTGTTAAATGTTGTTGAGTGAATTATTCCAACTACTGTAAATCATATTACCAACTAGAGAAGGGGCAATTTTGATACCCGAATCGCGATTTTCGGTTGTCATAAAAACCATATGCCCCTTAAAAAATAACCGTATCACCGGTTTTTGGAAAACTCACGTTGCGTGAGCAGATCTCAGCCGGCCTTGCTTGTACAGCTTTCATCATTTTCGCTTGGAGCAACAGAATACTGCATGCACCGGATTCAGCCTAGAGTTAGGCCTATGGCTGCAAGCCGAGCCAGGATTCCAGTTGGTAATCAAATGAAGATGAAATAACTGCATCAAAACAAAGTACAGTTTGAGTTTTTTTTTCAGTGAAGTCACACAGACTTATTTATTATAATTTTGCTTTTGAAAATGTACGCCATTTGATATGCTTATTGAAGTTATTATTGTAGTGTTTTTGTGTTGTTGATAACGAAAAGTTTTTTTTAGTTGTTTTCTTTTTGGCAAAATGCACACAAGTAGGTGTATTTATTTAAGTTAACGTTTTAGTGTTTTTGTGTTCCTCATAACTGAAGGTTTTTTTAATATGTTTATTTATTTTTATTATTTGCAAAATGCACAAAAGTAGCTACGGCTATTGAAGTTATTGTTTGAGTAGCCTTTATAATTTGATATACCATACCATAAAGAAAGGTTGCATTTAACATAAGCGTAATTGTTTTTCCTTTGCTAAATTGCTAACTCTATCCCTATAGGTAGGAAACATTTTTAAGGTTGCAAAAACACTAAAACTGAACCAAAACCGACAACCGAACCGAAACTTGAAATAGATCTGATGGATAGGCTTCTTGAAGACTCCACCTGAGTGTCGATAGCGCTTCTTAGTCATGGGAGTATTGACTGGAGTATTGGCTTGTCCTTAACTCTTTGAGCTATCTTAAGGAGTTGCCCGCAAAACAGGTCTAATGACTTGTGAATGGGCAAGAGGCGGAGTTGCCCGGCCACATCCACAGGATTTCCAAGGCCGAATCGAGAACGGCATCACGTCGCCTGAAGACACAATTCATCAACAGTCTGGAACCCCGTTAAAAGTGCCTTTTTGAAAAGAACACACCCTCTTCATGAGCTGGTGGCACTTGCCAAAGATGGGGTCATTATTTTACACCTAGGTTATCAGCTGCTAGTTCCTGATTGCTGCGTTGATGGCCGACTATGCGATGTCCGCGTGCGAATTGGCACGGAGCGTGCAACGTAAAATGGCTTCGTCCTCCTCGACTGCGTGTGTTGGCATCTTGATGTCATGTGGCATCCAAACGACCGATTCCAACTCCATGGTTTGCCTTTCTGTGATTTACTCGGCATTGGGGAACGTTTTGAATCGCTTCTTGCCCGGCGCATCATTGCCTGTTCGTCCGAAATTTTGTTGTGCTTGGATGCATTAGCCGAACCATCCGATTCGTAGTCCTCTTTCACAATCGTAGTAAAATTGTCATTATTCACCTCTGCGAAATACACTCTCCCTTGTTTTGCTGGTCACGATGGAGAAGCACACTCATGAGGACATTTCCTAGACGAGAAATCTTCAGGATGCACGTCGGAGATTCGACTCGCACCGTGGCGGGGCAGCCTAGCAGGTGAACCTTCCCTGGAACCAGTCTGTGAACTCACTCTCGACTCGGTGCGTCATGGAGAAAGCGATCGATCAGCAGACTTTACACTGTACAGTGTCACTGTTCGGCGCCTTAATGTGTCTCGAGTCTGCCTTGCCGTGGGGTCGCCGTCGTTATCCTTGTCGGCCTTGTTGGCACAGTCAAGTTCACTTCTCAGCCCTGTATGATTGCCGTTGTCCACTGACGTCCGCGACTCGGGTGCTGTATGTGACGAAGCAGGTGATAACTTCCTAAACAAGTCCAAGAAGTTTGAAAGTTTGTCACTAGGGGTAGAACCCTTCGGTATACTATCACTAGTTTCAACATTTTGACCACCATACGGGAGATCTCGTACAACAGCAACTGGGCCTTTTCTATGTTCATTCGACTTCGTGTTAGCAGCATCGTCTACCGACGAAGTCATTGCAACGGCCCTCTCCCTAGTCCCGGACTCGTCCGCCTTTTCAGTTGACACAAGATCCGGGCCCAACTCACTATTCAAACGACAGTGATAGTAAGAGCGGCTGTCGTCGTGCAACGGCATTTTACAGGGTGGAACTAGAGGGCTTGGAACGTAATTTATCAGAAGGTTTATCACGTGACGACTTACTGGCAACACTCGCATTCCCTTTCGACGCACTGCACGATTTTTTTGATTCTAGACTGGTTCCACTAGAATTAACACTGCATGACCCCTTGACTGAAGTACCTAGATTTACTTGACGATTTTTTCGCTGGATCAGAACGGGCGTGATTGGGTGAATCTTTATTGGCCGTTTCGTTATCTTGAACAAGTACATCTGTGGAATCAGCGCTAACAAAAAGGCAATCCCGGTGAGCTGAATGTGGCGATTAGTTATTTAACGGCTACCATATCCTCGAGAATTTCCGTTTTAAAATTCACCAGTTTCGAGTCTATCTTTTCTTCTATTTTGCTTGAAAGAGACGCCCTAACCTGCAAATGCAGTTTATCCATCCTGTGATTCATGATTCTGAAGCAGAATTGCTGGCCGCATACACAACATTTCCCAAACTTGGGTGGCGTTGGATGGCGAAATGCGTTGTGGTGAAAATCCGCCCTAGGACGAAAACGAACAACCGGGGCAACCGGATCCTTGCTTAATGCATCCAACCTAACATCTAGGATTGAACTGTTTTGAGATGATTTGGCCTTTTCTTTCTCGACCGTTTGTGTGGCCTTCTGATCAGACTGCTGCTATGTTTTTACAATTTTGGCAATAGTTTTGGGGTCATGAGGTTGCACAAATCACATTTTAAATTGGAAAAGTTACACATAAAGCATCTCCTGCACATTGGGTGATGATCCAGACATTTTTTTTTGTAGAAGTACACGTTGGCATGAACCCTTTTTGATCACTTTGTTGATGCAATCGTCTATCATAGCACGAGAAAACAAAGAGCGCGACGTTACCACGTTGCTGCTCAAAAGCGATATGGCGGTAGCTGTATCGCGTGGGAAGGCACAGCAGCACGCCTGGTGGGAGTCCGATACAACTGAAAGTTGGAGCGAACAACTAAATTTTTATTTGAATTTGAGCATGGGAAAGCTAAAAATAGCGATTTTAGCATAGATTACTGAAGGCTAGTATTTTGAAGATAGTGTGGTTCTTGTTGACTATCTGGGGCAATGCACACAAACATAAGGAAGAAAACTTCAGAAATCGGCATCACCAACGGGCTAGTCACTAATGCATGTCGGAAAGCTCTGGATGTGCTGGAATTAAATTGTACCAGTTTGTTGTTGAAAGACTGCAGCTGATTTGTTTTGGCTTGTTGGCTACTTTGATTTAAAAGCATCTTGTCGAGAATTTGAGATTTGTATTGTTGGGCTGCAGAATTTTTCATAGTTATGCAAACCATGATTAAGTTGGATTTCCGTTGACGGCCGACGCCATTGCAAAACCTGTTGGGGTCTCTTGATGCATTTTGTGATGGGCTTCAGATTCTATTTTTTTGTGTCCCGCCTTTAAGTGGAGATGCCTTGGTCTTAAACTTGGTTGGAGTACATGAAATTTCTGTATACAGATACGCTTTAAGGATTATTTGAAAAAGAAAAAGCAAAATGTTACCCAACTCGGCAATTTTAGAATTTTTTTGTTTCAGGAGAATGAGGATGACAAAAGTGTTCAGTGGTTTCCGAGACAGTTGGACGAGAGCCGAGTCAGTATAAATTGGAAATTAGTGATCTGTACATCTATGGACAGAAAAAGAAAAAGGAGTTCAGCCTGATCAACTATTGCCTAGTTTTCTGCTGTGGCAGCAAATTGGGCCGTGTTTGTTGGAGACTGGGTTGAGGTTTGAGCTGTTGTGAATGTTTAAAACTTTGTATTGGAAGTTGGGAAATCTGTCGTAACGTTAAATTTTTTATTTTATTTGAGAATGTCTGTCTTGGTAAACACGAATTTTTGCGAGAAATGAGAATTGAATTGTAGTGAAAAACTTACGATAATTTTGAAAATTTTTATCTTTCTTGAATATTTTTAAAGCTGTTGTCTGTTCCTGACAGCCTAGTCAAAACTTGTAAGACATTGAAAGAGACATTTTTGTAAACACACAGTACTGTACAGTACTGTTGCAGAACCTCCTTTAAAGAGGGGAGGGGGGGAGGGAGAGCATGTGAGGTTGCTACTTCACATAGCGCCTCTGGCCTGAGCAGCAGCACGTGGCAAGACATAGCATCAGTTGCCACCATTCAGGCAAGAGATTTCTCATCATGCAATAAACCATCATCACTAATTCATCCTTCATCCTTTAAACTTGTACCAGTGAAATCTTGTTCAGTCATGAAAATTTCAATCCTCATCATGAAATAAACCATCATCACCAAATCATCCACGATTCTGCAGTCATCGTAATAAACTTCATCCTTTAAACTTGGAGCAATGAGATCTTGTAAAAGCCTGAAAATTGTTACAATGGGAGAACTTTTCAGTAATCAGAAATTATAAACTGTAAGGCAGACAAGACAACTCTTACGTATACATACACACAGTATATCTTCTGTAAAAAAAAAAAACCACTGCTTATAGCAATCTAGCCTATCCCCAGGGTCGTAGCTCGTCTCAATACCCTTTATAACAATAACTTAGTTAAAGCAATAGTTTATTTTGTTCCTCAACTCTGTTTTACCTATGTGTAATGGTCTTATATTTGCTTTGTTGTGCTATCTCTTCATCCACTCAACACAGCTATTCGCAAGGTTTTATTCCAGTTCTCCATCTGTTCACCAGACTCACTTGATTTGATCACTTCCATTTCCAAGCAGTGCGACACAGAAGGAGGGAAAAGGAGAAACCTGCAGATCTAAGCCATGCCACTGCATGCCACTTAAGTTCATTGGCAGTGTATTTGGATGCAGTAGGCCATAAAAATGACAGCGACTGTCATGAGATTGTTCTCCCCCCCCCTCCCGCACCACAAAAAAGATTTTCTATTCCTACAGAAATATACATTACCTGTAAATTTTAGCATTTTTATTCTCAAATGCTTTCCTCCAGAGATTTAAACCAATCACCAGCCAGCTCGCTAACCCTAAGTGCGCATTTCCCGCTTTACTAATATAAAAGCACTTGGGGTGCATCATCAATTGGCAACTTTTATTTTCTGGAGCCCACTCCGTACAAGCGTGCACTTCTTCTCCCTCGTACTTTTACCAAGATTTACGAAAGCGAAAGCGAAAACCAAAAGCCTGCTCATCATGGCCAAAGAACGTGGCTCACACCCGCAGCGAAAGCGCCCCTCTCCATCGGCTGGCTCTTGCTCACGTGCTTTTCCGGGAATTGTGCCCTCAGCTTCATCATCCTGCTCTCATCTATCCCGTCATGATCTATCCAGACGAGCTGCTTTCCAAGCTTCTTTGAATGTTTGTGGGATCACTAAACCCTTGGACCTGCTTGCCGCCACTCGACGCACTTGTTCCGGTGCTGTTGGCTCACCGCACTTGTCCGGGATTTTGTCTTCTGGCCTTGACTGCCTTGCGTCCAAGACGCCAACCACCCATTCAGGCTATCCTTGGCTGCTTCTACCACTGGTACTCCACCCACTTCGACTGCTGATACTTATTTCGGTTTTTGAGACTTCCTTTTCTCACAATCCAACTTATCTCAAGATCAGCTGATTTCGGTCAACGAGAATTTGGAAGACCCACATGTATTTTACTTCCTTGGCCCAGCAATCATTCGCTTCAAGAGTCTTTGCATCAAGAAATTTCTGCTTCTATGGCGAAATATTCCAAGCTGAAGTCGAAACTCTTATCCATCCGACCAAAGAAACGTAAATCGTCCAAACCAAGCTAGTTTCTTTCTCCTGGGAAGGCTGAACCCTTAGACCTTTCGGACAGCTCCTGCTCAAGAACCGTCACTTCGGTTTTGCCCTCTTCACCTCATATCTTGTCGACGTCGTATGGCCCGTTGGCAAACGCCGAAATTAACGAGGCCTCTGAAAAAGCTCATGGCAATGGGAAACTGGCTCACCTCGACATCATCATCACATGTCTCCACATTCAACTGATTATTGGTTTGTTGCAGAGACGCCTGAAGGCGACTTAAATTATGTTCGGAGATGGGTCAACCATTCTTCAACCGACGTAACTCTTTGGACCCGAAAATGAAAGCATTCTCCTTCCCCCAACTCTAATAATCTGCCTCAGAAGAAAATTCGCCGCTGCCAGTCTCCAAGCAACAAAAGCCGCGTCTGCCAATCATTCCATTCCTCGAGTCCATCCTGTTCCACATCATTGGATGAATTGGCGAAAGCATCGCTTATGGAAGTCAGCTCTCCACTCGAATTCGAAAGCGAATCACTTGGCAACACGCCCATCGACTTCAGCAGAAACGAAACTCACAAAAATCGAAACTGAAAGCTGTTGCTCACGGAGACTAAAATAACAAAGGAGCGGACATAAAACTAAAAGTTTCTCCTGGCCAGGCAAACAATCACTCTCGCTCTTGTGACGCCAAGATAAACTCTTCGAAGAAAAATAGACAAGAATTCTTTGATAATTTGGAAATCAATCCAAATTTTCTCACTGGAGCTCACTATGATTCCGATGATGCATCCCATAATGTTAACCTTGATAATGCTTCCTACACCCGTGATAACGAGGATCCCTCAGGCATTCCTCTTTCTGAACGCTTGAAAACGGTGGAAGATATAATTCCTGACTGCTTTTTATTCACTTTCAACAGATGACCACCCTGAAAAGAACAGGGGTTTTGGCCTTCGTGACCAGATTCCACGGATACAGTCTGTACTTGGACAATTGCCAATTCTTTTAACAAATCTCCTTCACAATGGTGGGGTTCTCAGAGGAAAAGGAGACCTCTTGGAACTTGACAAAGAACCTCCAACCCTTGATCAAGAAAAGAAAGTCGGTTCTTCAGACCCTATGGTGAAGGTACAGCGAGTTCTTGACCTCCGAAATTAAACTCGATTTCGGCACAAGCATGGAGATTCCGAAACAAGTCGAAATCCAGTCCTTCATCCTCAAAGATAAAGACAAGATTCTACGTTTAGGCCTTAGAGCCGGCTCTCAAGCAAACGTCCTTCACACTGCTCTTTCTGAAAAACTCTCAAAGATGACCCTGTGGAAGGAAATCGCTTAATGTTTCTTATCAACGAAGTCTTCAAAAAGGTTTGCTTTGCATCCTTCCATTCAATGAAGTGTTGATTTAAAAAAAAGGTTCTTCAGCCAATTCATTGAATGCAGTCTTCCGTTCAATGACCTGGCTGACGAAAGTCTTTCGTAACTCAACACTTTTACTTCATGTCTTGGCACTCAAATCTGCACTAAATCTCAACGATTTGACGAAACACGAGCTCCGCAATCAACCCATCCATGAATCGCTAACCTTATTCAGAACATTGATGTGTGAGGGCCTTTAAAAAGGCAACATATTAAATAAATAAAATAAATGAAAGGATGGCTTGTCGTGCGGAAGAACTTGAATTAATGAAATTAATTAGTAAAATAAATAAATGATTCAAAACTATGTAACGAACAGTGTATTATGAAGGACACAAGTGACCACAATTTTTCAACATCTTAAACATATATTTAACAAAATTAAAAACAAACCAAAAGCAATTAACGGTAATTTTACAACTTGGCCTCAGCCACCAAATTATGCCAACATTCGTTACCTCCTGAATTCAACACTCTTGAAGTCATTTCATAACATGTTTATCTACTCCTGTCATTTTTACCGTAACTTCAAATTGGTTAAGTTAAAATTTGTTGGGTCACGTTGTTTCCATAATTCATTTAGCCAAGCTAACAACTAAAGCAAATAATTCTTTAGTGTTCTCATACAACACCTTTTTCTTTCCCATACTCACATTCAGACAGTCGATCTTTCGCTGGGAGAGCGGGCCGAGAGGAACCACAAACTTTTTATGTGTTGTTACATGGATCGTCGCGGGTGAGAGAGCAAGAATCTTGATCTTCCTCTCGAACTCATTCCTGCCCAGACCTGCATCACTTCCGCTTATCTCTTCGTTTATTTGTTTACTGCTTTGTTTGTACCATTCACGATTCATCCCCTCTCCGACACGCTCTCAGTCATTAGTCGGGACTTTAGAACAAACAGTGAAGGGGTGTGCGATACTATCGAATTTCGATACCGATACTTTATTGGTATCGAAATTCAAAACTTTGTATCGAATTTTCGGTAGTATCATTGGTTTAAAAAATACTGCATTATTAAGAGAGTACCGAAGAGGTTTTGGAACAGAAAATTAATTTAACGAGTGTAATCATTGTAGATCTGCGACCGATAAATCTAACGTTTAGTACCCTAGTAGCCTAACAAAAGCAGCAGTTTCACTCGTTTTAATGGGGCACCTATCTATTGACTGCTTGTTTGTGAGAGTAAGCTGCACCAAATAAATCATAAAATCCCAAGAAGAATGGTGATTACTGGAACAGAATATGTTACAGATGATTGCTGACTATTTTTGGAAGCCAAGACTTTATTATTATAACGTTGCTGGTGTACATCGTTGAAGATCTGTGACCAATAGGCCTAACAAAAGCAGCAGTTCACTGGCTGTTAATGGGCCACCTACCAATTGACTCTTTGTGAGAGTAATCTGCACCAAATAAATCATAAAATCCCAAGAAGAATGATGATTACTGGAACAGAACAGTTACAATTGATTGCTGACTGTTTATGGAAACCAAGACTTTATTATAACATTGCTGGTCTCTGTTGTTGAGTAGCGTTTTGCAACTGAATCGTGAGCAGTACAATGAAATTGAACAGTACAATGCATGATGGGTACTGTTCCGTAAAAATAAACTGAATCTTTTGTGTTAATAAATTTGAAAATATTTTATTTATATTTGTATACATAAATAAAAAAATAAAAAAAATTCCGGAAAGCAAAGATCTTCAGGCATGTTAGCTTCACTAAGCATTAGGCATAGATCCTGACAGCAACAATCCTTTTTAACTATCTTGTTTTAAACTCAACTTGAATTTTTTTTTATTAAACTGGATAGGTTTGTGTCATTAAATTACAAATATTAAATTCATTTATATTTTCATACATAAATTTAATATGATTTTATAAAATATATATTTAAAAAATGAATAAAGGAAGCTACAGATGAAGTCATTTGAATTTGTTTATTCCTACTGCTTTTTTTTAAAAAGGTATCAGTATCGAAAAAGTATCGCGATACCGATACTCAGATTAATAAAGTATTGGTATCGAATTGAAAAACCTGATATCGCACACCACTGAAACAATGCGACGTCATAGTTCAGCAAAAATTAATTAAAACATTCATTATTAAAACTACTTGAAATACTAATAATATTTCTCTACTTGCATTAATATATAATATTCATCCCTGAACAGGTCTCGCAATCCAGATTACGTTTTTCTTCATTCAGTTGTAAACATCACTCAACATTGCTCTCTTCCATAGCCTCTGTATATACAAGCGCGCACTTGCTCGCTCGCTCGTTTGTTGCGTTCTCTGGAATGCGTTACGCTGTTCGAAAGCGAATGAAAGTTGCAAAAAAAAAATCGTAAACTGTAACATTCGCAACAACAAAAAGAGGATAATGCTTACATACAGGGTGGTCCA
>JAHWFP010036501.1:192056-219599 GCA_023313725.1 Lithobius niger
ACTCCTGTGTGCAAGCATAGGCAGCAGGTCAGGGGCAGAAACTTTTTTTTTTAAATGTACTATCGAAAGGTGAAATTAATGAAATCTTTTTCTCAGTTGTATCCTAAACAACTATAGGCCTAGAGGTATTATTGTAAAAAAAAACTGTCACATTATAAAACAAAAACATGCTCCAGTTTTTAAATAATGGAGCGTCGAAAGACGAAAGAAATGGTGAAACGTTTTACCTCAGTTTTGTCCAAAACAACTTGATGTATTATTGGAGAAGAGCTTCCACATTTGAAATCAACATGCTCCATTTAATTGTTTTCCATTGATTCAGGGGATCTTGGGGACCGGTCATTAGTTATGGCCGTGGGGGTGGGGTGGGAAATGAAAACTTTAATGTGACCACTAAATTTTCGATGACTCCCCCTTCAAGACCTGAAAAAAAACCTTGATTCCTCCCACCCTAAGGTCCAAAAATGATGTGAACAACCCCACCGAAATATTTTACATCCATCTTTTGTCGAGATTCCTACAAAAGTATGATGAACACACTGTTTGCTTATATGACCACTTCTTAACATAGTCAGAAACTAAAATGCAGAAGACGCCAAGAAACCAGGTGCCAAAGGTTTTCTATAAAATATTTTTTTTTTAAAACTGCACTTCCAGGAATAGTATTATTAGTTTCAAAACCTTGTAAACTGCATGGGGGGTCTGGGGGGCTTGCCCCCCAGAAGCTGAGCCGTTTTTGGAAATTTTGACTGTTGTTAAGTGCCATTTTTGTGGTCCAAAAATGACTTTTTTTCCAGTTGGTCAGTGTGTTTTTGACTTCCTCCTTTTGATGGGACAAGAAAAATGTATGACCTCCCTCTTGAGAGGGTCCAAAAACTTCATGACCCCTCCCATCCTCCAGCCTCCCCGGCGATAAATAATTACCGGTCCCGTAGGGTAATTTTTGCCCTCATTTCGTGGCCTTTTTTTGGGTCACTTTTGTCCTTTAATATGGGATCTTATGAACTCTTATCGTCAAATTTTGGACCTTCGAAATTACCAAGTTTAAAATTTTTAACAATTTTCATTTGAAAAATGTAGTTGTTTCTGCATTAATACAAATTCAGATTTAGTGGCGATACGTTAACAGAAAAAGGACAACAGAAAATCAAACAGCTAATTCAATTTTTCCAACTCGGTTTTTGATTTTGCCAACTGTACCCGATTTTCATGAAGTACACAGCTTTAGTTCACGTTACTGTTTTAACTAAAACCAAGGCACTGATTGACTAGCAGACGAACTAGTAAATCAAATAGACAACTGCATTAATTTTTTAGATTTATTTGATATCATAACTTCAGACGGCGATAACTTGGCAGAAGTCCTTACGCAGGGTTTGTTTTATGCAGAGTTTGTTGATATTCTGTTTTACCTAAGAAACGTTTTAAATCCTAGCAGTGATGTTGTGTTTTGGTATATTAATATGCCAGTAATTTTCTACCCTCCTTAAATACCAGTTACGAGTTGCTCCACGCTAAAACCCCTTCTGAGCGGCACTTTCTAACAGAAGAAGAACTATAGGAAGTAAAATAGCCAACTCAATTTTTTTATTTTGCCAACTGTGTACGATTTTCGCGAAGTTAATTGTTATTACGACTTCAAACTCGGTGGGGATACAGTTTTGTCCACTTTTTGTTTTTATTTACTACATTATCTGTGATACTTATAAGCTATGGTGGCGACATAGCAAACAAAACGACCAAGTCAATTTTCAATTTCGCCAACTACGCAAATTTACGCGGAGCTTCCTTTCCCCCACTCCTTACAACCTAGCGATGCAGGGAAGCAACCAGAAACAATCAAGGGCAGCGTTTCACTTACTCCCAAGTTACACTGAAGTGTTGCAAAGACTGATGGAAAAAAAAATGTATTGTAAACTTTACTTTCAAACTGACGATATGATGATAATAATTAACCAGTACTCAAATTTGCAGTGAAAATGCAGTGAAAATTTGTCCGATTTTGCCAACTCGACAACTCGAATTTGCCAACTGTATGTGTTTCTCGGATGGTTGGGGGGGGAGGTCCCCCCCCCACCCCCCCCCCCCCCCCCAGTCGCTTCGGCCCTGGACACTCAAAAAACCATCTGCAAACACTCTTCGTAAAGGCCCAATAGGTATCATCATAAGAAGATTATACTTCTCCAGCGGTGAATGTGGAGCCGAAAGAAGGGGCACAATCTGGAGCATCCTAAGTGACAGACGGAGGAGGCCGGGAGCTGTTGCAACCAGCTGCGAAAGTCGTGAGGCTGACAAGCCACTCACCTGCTGCCTCGTGAAAGAGGTACCTGCGGGGCCGAAGGAGGCGGTCAAGCGATGTCTTGCTGGTGCCTCAGAAACTCAGGAAACCAAAGTCTGGGAGGAACCACTGTTGCCGAGGAAGACCTAGTTCAAGCCAGAGGGCTGGCTTGGAACCAACGGGTGGCCCTGCCTGCGTTGAGCACGCTAGGTTCGGAGGACAGTGCTGAGAGGTTGTATACCTGATCCTTGGAAAATGGTAGGTGCCGGAGCCAACATTAAGGAGGAAGCCTGACTAAAGCAGTGAAGGCTGATCTTCATTTTGTGGAATGCTAGAGGTCCCATCCTTGGGCTCGAGGCTCAATACAGGAGGCATGACACTAGACGTAAGGGCGAAGGAAACTGTGTGCAGGTTAGAAGACAGCTCACTGCTGCCAAGCTGGGCCTGAAAGGGCAGGCCGCCAAAAGTCGAAGTCACAGCATTGTTGTTCAAGGCGGGGACACAGTCGATGAGACGTCACTGTCGTAAAATATAAAAAGAAACGACAGGTGAAAGGTCTAGTGATAAACCAGCCGGTGTTGAAGACATGGTGTTGTCGTATGGAATGGGAGGAATGGCAGGCGAAAGGTCTGGTGACAAACCAGTAGCCGCTGAAGACGCAGTGGTCGAAGAAACGGTGCTGTCGTATGAGATGAAAAAACCGACAGGCGAAAGGTCCGGAGCCGAAAGAGGTTGAAGGGACCCCGACAGGCCAGCAGGAGATAACCTGTTGGTGACAGGGGACACAGACGAAAGGCTGACCAGGGTAACGGCCCGTCTTGAGAATCCAACGGAGAACTCGGGAAGAAATGTAACAGAAGCTGTCGGTCGATGAAGACGACGTACAACAGGAGGCTAGCGCCAAAATTCCACGACAGACAGCAATACAATGACAAAAGGCAAGCTAGAAAAGGAAAGGTGAAACTCCGTCGTACCTCGGCGTGTTTATAGGAGGGTGTGTTGACACAAGGGTTACCGAGCTGGCAGTAGGCCCATAAATTTGCTTCTCTAGGGAAAGAGCATTTCAGAAGAAGAATGCTAAAATACAGGTACTGTATATTTTCGGCGGCCACTAGAAACGCTTGTTTGGAATGGAGAAAGAAGTTTGATGCAGCCTTGTAATTACTGGAGGCAACAGCCAATGGCCGATGTGAGCCTATCTTGTAAAAACCAGAGGCTACAGTCACGCAGTCGAAGATGTAACCAGGTTTCGTCTCAGTCCTTGAGAGATACTGATGAAAACAGACGAAGATTTGTCGAAAATTAGCAAAACTTAGTAATTAGTTGGGTCTTCGTTTTGAAAATGTGCGAAATGAGTGGCGAACATTTATTAACAATTGTGGCGAGTTTCGAAGTGATTCTAATAACAGATTTTTAGAGAAATTGCATTTTTTGCTTTACACTTGAAAAATCGTTTTAGTTCTTGGGTTTGGTTAACAAAAATGACCAACAAAAAAACTGATTTTTTAGCGAATCTCAAAACACGTAAGAAAATAAAAAATACGTTTTTGGGGTTTCAGAAAATCGGTTTTTTTTTGGCTTTGAGTGTTGCTTATTATCCCACAGCTTAATGGCTGACGCATGATTTCATCATGGTCGCCATGGTTCCATTCAGAATTCACATAGGTGGTTGTGCTTCATTCATCGTGGAAAACCATGAGGACATGAAGTTTCACAATAACAAAAAATCAAAAGAACAACCACAACGCAAAACTAAAACATAAAAACAACCTATAAACCTTCACAATATCGCTGATCAGGTGAGAACAACGCTAAGCAGCTTAACTAACACTAACTTTCGAACGAGTTTTCTCAAAAAGGAGATTTCCATTTTAGTTCGTTACTGCCCGTAATGAGAAAAAATGATTATCTAAAACTGTTAAAGCCATTTATTTGATTTTTTCTGTGCACTTTAATGAATATCTATCGAGTGCAAGTAGTTGTAGGTTCCTCCAAAAGGTAAAAAGAAACTATGAAAATAAAAATAATTTTTTTCAACAAATAATTATTACTATTTGTACTCTGTCAAATTTTTTTCTGATCCGGGCAAAAAAAAAGAGGCATTACCCGGATCGAGCCGAGTATTTACCGGTACTCTGTCGAATCCTCCATCATAGCACGGGAAAACAAATAGCGCAACATTACCATGTTGCTGCTCAAAAGCGGTGTGACGGTTAAAAATGATAGCGGCACCGGCTATGCTATGCATGGGAAGGCACAGAAGCGTGCCTGGTGGGACAGATGCAACTGAAAGCTTGGGGCAAATAATTTTTCATTTGAGTATGGAAAAGACCAAAAATAGCAATTTTAGCATAGAAGGTTAGTATTTTGCATATAGTAACAACCACTACTTACCAAAGACCTCCCTGTTCAGGTGGATCCCAAATGTGTAGCTGCTTTCTCCATAATCTTACTTGTGAATCCCACGATCGTCGACTGTAACCGTAGTATTTGTCTGGAGTACGAGGGTGGTCCTTTTTCCTATCGGCCCTACAAAACAATTTTTTTTTTAAAACTAGTAAGCATACAGACATTGCAACAGCATTAAAGGTAGGTGTTCATCAATGGGAAACCTAAAAATGTCGAAGCTATTACCTTGAAAGTTCCAAGACACCAGAACCACACAAAATGCACTATTTCAAGTTCAAATGAATTTCTCCACTTCAACACCTTGCAAATTTTCGATAGTCCTCTACTGCAGATGCCACAAAGAGCCAACTACCTTCTTCAGGCAATGTACTGCACCACTATTGTACCTCGTAAAGTCATCTAAAGTGTCATTTAAATCTGGCGGTTGGCTACGGCCATGGCCCATTGTATTCACACGGTCTCTTCTCCACTTCCCACGCAGTGCGTTGTTGAAATTGCCACGTAGCAAAAATCGGATCCCTGGGTTTGATGGTCCCTAGATATTTATCAGCTTGGTGTTCTCTTGGATGTGGTATCAAGGCTTCTCAGACGAGTGTCCCAGTTTGGGGAGATTGAGACTTAATGGCGCGTTGACAGCTAGGTTATGAACACCAACCCCAGTTCGAGTTGGATACCAATAGTGTCTCAGTATTCTCCCATTTGATGTGCTTCGTTTGTATGTGGTGGACTGCCATGCCATTTGTGTCAACTCCACCTATTTCTCGTCTCTCTCTCGAAAGGAAGACGAAAGACTGCATGACATTGCCGTTTGTCGGGTCACACTTGGAGACAGCATTTACATGTTCTCTGAGCCTAACGTGTAGCTGACGACGGGTTTCTCCAACGTAGATGGCATCACAAGACTTCCATGGGACACCGTAGACAACACCGCGTCGTGTAAAAGGGAGGACAAAATAAGCGAGCGAGTGTGTCTCTGATGCCATACAAAAACCCTTCTACCAACCCCCCTTTCCCTGCCAAGTCACCGTTATACCACCAGGAGCAAAGACAAACCCCCACCAGCACCACCGCCTCCTCCACTACCCCCGCCGTTGCTGACCCTGTTGCTTTTGTCCCCCCTTTTACACGATGTGGTGTTAAATGGGGGGGGGGGGGGGGGGGCAGTGTTAATTTTGCAAACTTGCTTTGTCATAATCCACATTTCAACTTTCTGCACCAACTTAACTTTTGATTGCTAATAAATACCACCGTTTTTGAGGTTCCAGGCAGATTAATTCAGTTTGCTTACTTCGGTTATATGCCTCGCATTGATTTTCTACATATAATTCTTATTTAATACTCTACTATACTTTAAGCGTACAGGTCAAATTCCGTTTTAACGAAGTCCGTTATAACGAAAATTTCAGTGCAACGAAAAAATTCTATGGTCCCGGCGAATTGCTTACACTAGCAGTATTAAATAGATCTCATTACAACGAAATTCGTTATTACGAAAAAACCAGTACAACGAACGTATTTTTTAAGTCCGTAGTTGTTTACTAATGTTTCATTACAACGAACGCCCGCAATGAAAGTAATTACCATCCCTGGAAACGCGGAACCAAAAATAGTTTTAGAGTTGTTTTATATCCTCAAATTTTGACGATCGTCGATAGCATTTCCAAAGGCTATCGCAGGCTCGTAGTCGGCCGTTCACAAAGGACGCGTGTACACTACTTCCGATGGCAACGACCTTGACTCGCTTTGCGTGACGTCATATAATGACTGGCCCCTTCGTGTTCAACAGTCGCATGCCACGAATCAACCAACCGGAGCTCGCGATACGAAAGGAGGCGCGCCAAAGGGTTTTGAAACGGAACTGTTTATTGGAGGAATACTGTCGTGACGTCACTGGCAGCAGAAAGGGGATTTCCCCGGGATTCCCAGCAGGTAACAAACTAACAAGATGGCGGCCGAATGTTTGCATGTTAATACGTCGCGATCGCTTAAACCAAGCGCTGTTTTCATCAAACAAAAGCAATTTCACGTCAGTTTTGACGACACCACCAACAAAAATACTAACTAAGGTATTAAAACCATTTATAATTATTAGGCTTACAGCAAGATTTACTGCCTGCAGACTGATCTTTACCGGAATATCAACACACTTTGTTCAGTGTCGAATTTTTTTTTATGATAGCCTTGGCCTAATTTACCATTTTAGTGTTATACAGTAATTTATTATTATCAACGAAATATTTTAATCGTATTCAAGTTCCTTTACTGATTAGCTATCGTGAAAATAGAAAAAAGGTCATTCGATAAACAATGCAGGTTTTTCCCGTTATTTCTCCCGTGCATGCCGTATGGCTGGTTTATTACGTCTAGAATTCTTATTACAGTAAACTAAAATTTTAACGATAAACGACAGTTAATTATACTGCACAATAGTGTATTTCTGTTCAATGATAGCTTATTACTAAGTCCAGCAATACTATAACTTTAAAGAATTTTTAGGTGAATTAAAAAAAAAATTGACATTTTTTAGGAGGGAATTTCAGTATAACGAAATTTCAGTACAACGAATTTTTTTGGGCACCCCCATGAACTTCGTTGTAACGGAATTTAACCTGTATTCTGTTTAAATAAATTATGGCAGTAATGAAAAGTACTCAATTGGTTTCCTACATGCATAAAATTAATGATGTCTGTAATAAACCTAATGTGCGCTACGGTTAATTAGGCCTACTACTTTCAATTAGTGTTAAGATAGTAGTTTTAACGGCTTTATAGCATAACCTTCCAAGCCAAATTAGTTCAGCACCAATAATTCACACAGCAAACTACATGACTAACGAAATATGGCTTTAATAACTCAATGAGTGAGAAATTTTTAAAAGTTACCGTGAAAATACAACGGCCGATCGATAGCTGTTATTTTGTCACTCAAGCAAGCTGCGATGAGAAATCCAGTCACTAGTGCCGTCATGCGACAGTTAAGCTTTCAAGAAAACAAGAGAGCAAACACGTACTGAAAACACACTACGTTGTGAAAAAATTATGTAACGTAACTAATTTCGTTAAAAATAAAGTGTTTTAACGAAGGTGTTTTACGGCGTTTAAGTCATGTTTTAACGAAAGACTATTCAATTAAACAACACACTAGAAGAAAGTCGGAATGAAAAAAAAGTAAGAATAAGTAGAAACGCTGCAACCCCTGCTAAACTGTTTTACAAAAGAACTTGAGTTTGATGAACGCCCAGACCTTTAGACCACGCTCTATTTTACACACCTACATATATTTCATATGATAAACTATACTAGACTCCATTAACTAATTTCACTTACAAATTGATTTAATCCACTTACTTTGGCACAGCTGTAGTATACCGTTCGTAGGCCAATGTGTTCTTTCCATAGTCAAGTTGCTTCTGCCTCCGACTTAATGTAGCTTGGTCAGTTACTGGTTCTCGTTTATTGGAAGATGGACTTAAAAACAAAAAACAACCATTATACGCACACACACAAAAAAGTATCAATAATTACCATATGATCATTTATACATACCTCGTATTTGTATTGTTTAAATTTTGATCTTGTTGGTGTAGAACCAGGCGTCGTTTAATTCTGAAAGAACAAAGCTGTTAGGATGAAACTATGGAAACAAACTCACCACACAGTTCATGTTAATATCTGCAAGTATCACATTTGTGAAAACACATGTACAGTATTTTGCTTGGGTTGATTCGTGTTGAAAAGAATCAAGTTTGATCCGTTACCCAGTCCGTGGAAATTACTATTTTTGATATTCTCGAAGCTGCTCTCCACTTCAAAAATCCATGGACTGGGCGACAGATCCAACTTGATCACTTTCAACAAGTATCACATTTATATAAATAAAAAATCTAATGAAATATCGGCAGACCAGGATTGGCAACTTTCTGTGAAGGATGAAAACATTCATGTTTATTATGACCGAAGATAGTAGATGCGGAAAGATTGGTAACCTAGTAATGTGTTACCTTGATGTAGGGCCAAAACGTGGTCCTCGGGATGGCAACTCGTTGCCATACTATGGCTAGTAAGTCATTTCCATCCTACTTCGTGAGGTCTGTCAAATTCATGTGTTGGTTAATTAAGCTCATCTGTAGCTAATCTTGATAATGTACAACTTTATTTTACAAAACATTCTCATAGAAAAAAAAAGACTAAAATTGTAGGGCCCGAACCTGCTTAATTTTAGTTTTTATTGCCTATCCGAAAATATACATTACCTGTTTTATAGCAGTTTCCCCCCTTTTGAATATTATTCCCCTACAAGTTTGAGTGCCGTCTTCCCTGCCGGGCTCGTACGGTATAGTGCATGCGCGGGCTTGGGCCAGCTTATGTAAGCTCCAGCGCAGCATCCTGTCTGCATCATTTCTTCACATTCCAGAACCTAGCTCATGGAGAGGAAGCTTGGGTGGGAATACAGGTAATGTATATTTCCGGATAGGCAATAAAAACTAAAATTAAGCAGCTTCGGGCCCTGCAATTTTAGTCTTTTTATAGCAGACTTTGTCACCTGGTGGAGGGCTAGGTTCAAGTTTCCCGCTGTACGAGTCGGCGCCCCGAAATTTAATTTCTGATGAAGACACACCGGTAACCCCAACCAAGTCGGGAAGATAGCTTGGGTTGTAAGAGGTGAGCTTGGGAAATGCGGGTTGCTCTATGTAATTATATTGGTTGTATATCACATGCATGGGTCTTAACATCAAAGGGGTACAAGGTAAGTAATCAGCTTCACATTTACGTTGTGGGAAGAAAGGTGACTTGAAGATGTTTCCATGATGATGAACACAACACCAGGAACGGAATGAAGGCTTCTGGCCGTGAAGGGCCCGGAACGTGGATGGAAGGCAGTCTTTGTAAGTGCAGGTTGGAACCTTTGATGTATGGTGTATGTTGCTTTATGTCGTTCCTCTTCTTAGTTGTAGTTTTTTTTTTTTTGTGTTCAAAGGGGAAGCGGAATGGTTAGGAAAGTAAGTAAAGAGGAACGAAGGATGTGAAGCGAGGAGCAATCTCAACCGTTGTCTAATGCAGGAGAGAACTATTGAAGGAAAGCCTCACTGGCCAAAGGGAACGAAATGTGAGTTGTTAAGGGGCCGGAACGTGAAAGTTTTTATGGGATCATCCTGAATCCAAGGGCTACTCCTTTTGCCTTGGCACGACATGGGGAGCAAGGTACGTCCCCGAAAGCAGTTGGAATGAGTGTTTATCCCGTGGAAAACTAGCACGAACGATGGAGCATTATGAAATTGCGACACAGAGTAATTTGGTATGTGAGAAAGAAGCGGAGATTGGGTAGTCTGTCGCCAGAGTGAGACAGGGGAACGTACAGCCGGAACGAAAGGTGGTGTGCCTTGAATGTCAAGCATGGTAGTAGTGTCCGCATAATCGGCCGTGGCAAATGTTGTGCAGGCTGGATCGAGAAGCCTAGGAACCGATGCTGAAGCAGTCGAAGATTCTATGGCCCCTTGAGCAAGAAGCACTGTTGTGGCGGATGGTAACATAGGAATGATCGGTGAACGCTCGTCCGGTTGGTTGGGAACGGCAGAACTAGTAGCAGGTTCCGTGGTCTTTGTAGTAATTATGTATAGATCGGCCAAAGGTGATGACGAACGTCGTGCAGTGAATGATGGATCGTGTAATGGAGATGGCAAAAGTGAAGGTGCGGCTTCGTGCAACTCACAAACGGACGGAAAACACTGTGGTGTTGCCAAGGTCCGGCGTCCGGGAAACGGAACAACTGTTGTTGTAGGTGCGTTATGAGGACGGCGTGTCCGGGAACGGGCACAATAGTACGCCCGCCATGGTGGTGACGATGGAATTGGGGAGAGCAATTAATTATGAGTTCTCAGCTGAGCATAATTAACCCTCATTGAGGAATATCGCTGGTTGACGATTTCTAGTTTGTTGGTTAAGGCTTCATTTGATGCTCGTAGGATAGCATTCTCGGCACGTAACGTATCGGCAGATTCGGATGCCTGTCTGAGGGAAGGAAGTTCCGTCAAGGCGGAACGTAGAGCTGCATATGCCACGGCAAATTTCTCAGCAAAGGTGAGAACGAAGTTTACGTTGAAGTTTAGATCTTCGGTTTCTCTGGCGGACAGATGCATGCCATGTGTAAACACTTCGCGCAATGCAGAAGCTACCGGGAATGGAACGAGTCCAGGAGGAGGATCAGTTTCTTCTGACGGACAGGATAGTCACGCTGGTGGTGGAACTGGGCGGAGAAGCCTTCTTCTTGGTTTTGTCTAGAACAGTAGTTGAGCCATGGCGCACAGGCGGAGCAAGAGGAACGCGAGCCGTCTTTATTCGCACTGACTTGGTAGCGGGAATGGTATCTGTTTTAATTTTTTTAATTTAATATTTCCATAGTGTATACATCAACCACTACGAAGTCTTGGCTCGTGTGTAGTGGCTTTTAGTTCAAACAAAACTAGAAAATCATCACATGTAACAAAAGCTAATATAAAGAAAAGAGAAATGGCCAAACAACTGATAATACTTTGATAAACAAAAACTAATATAATAAATTCATAACACAAGGAACATGGGTATTTATAACAGAATAGAGATGTAAAAAAAATAAAGCAAAACAACACCGACATTTTTTTTTCCGTATTCACCTTTTCTCTCTCACTTTTAATAAAATACCCAACATTCTAATTTGTAATTATCCAGCTCCGTACTTTCTTTTTTAACCTCCCAATTTTTTCAATTCTCCACATTTCTTTATTAATATTTTATAAAATTTCTGGAACATAATAGTCTGTAAGTTTACATCCAAATTTGTTCTGCACCATTGCTGGCTTAATATATGTTGTTTTTGTGTTATATTGTTTCTTGCCAATTTTTTCGTCTCTTTTCATCTTCATTCTTTATTGATGGAAGCCTCGGGTTTTTTGGGGAACGAGGATGAGGAACGTGAGCGTCCGCTACCCGTTTCGAAGTCTTTGTCTTCGGAATGGCCGTGGTCGGTGGGGAACATTGTTTCGGTGAGTCCGTTGGAGGAATGGCGGCGCGCTCGTTCCGCACATTGCTTCGAAAGGCGCCGATTTTTCCTGATGATAGTCCATGTAGTGGGAGAGACAGCGATGCAGATGCGGCACTTTTTCGTTAAGTCCGTCACACGACCTATGGATTTGGCAACTCGGGTGGGGATCGAGGTGTGGCTTCTTGCTGGTCCCCGTGAATTCCGAACATTTACATGGTGGTGGTGAAGGTGTGTTTGGTGTCAAAACTGGTTGGGGAACAGAACGTTCTTCTTGGTTGGGAATCGATCCCTCGAACGACGAGGATTCGTCCATGGAGCTGAAGTGGCTGACGGCTGCTTGGGCGCGGGAAGTTTGAGTTCAGAGCGAGCGGCAGGCCCGCAGCTGGTGGCGCTCGCTGGCGAGTGTAGGTGGTAGTGGGCACGGAATGTAGATTCCTGTCAGGGGGAATGCAAGATATGGTGTGAAAAGGGATTGGCTATAGTAGGTCGTTCCACGAGGGAAGGTGGATGTGAAGTCCTTGTGATGAAGGCTTGCGGTAATTGTAATCAGACGTGGTTGTTGACAGGGAAAATGTCATGGGGACCTGTTCTTTGTTTTCCATCAGTATCTCTTCTCTTGCCTTTTTTTTTTTTTGGGAGAGTGATCTGGCATGGTGGATCAAAGTCTGGTAGGAATAGGGTGGTCCTGCAACTTGTGTCATGGGAGCGGTGCAGTTTGCCAGGAATGATGCTTCGAGTTATCGAAAGTGTACGTGTTCTCTTTTGCGCCGAATTCTGGGTCCCCTTGTTGATGCGACAGTGTAGTTGGACGGGAAGGTGGTAACGTGTTATTTACAGGTTTCAGCCTGTCTTGTCGGGCTGGTGGCGGGGAGCACGGCATGGGATGGCGAGAGCGGAACTGTTGGAGGAGTGATGGCATCAGTGCATGATGGACGAGGATCTCGTTCCGGTGTTGGTGGAGCAGGGAACGAGAGAAGTGATTCCCGGAATGGTAATGGAACGGGAACGTAGAATTGGAGGGGAACCAGGTGATAAAGCTAGAAAGTCCGGGGACGTGGGGCCTAGGACTGTATAGCATACATCATAAGGGAGTTCTTCGTTACAGACGAGATCAATGTAAACAGCCTTCAGGGGAAATGAGGGACCAGGATCCAAGTTGTGAGGTGGAACGTCGAGATGACAGTCAGGGACGCAAAAGGAGCAGTTGAAGAACGGGAACGGCAGATGCAGAGACGTCGAAGAGGCACCACACGTTCCTAGAGGGATGGAAGTGATTGGTGAAAGAAGGATGGGTGCGGGATATGCAGATAGAACCGGAATGTAAGGAACTGCGGCTGAACCAAACCTCCGAAAGGCTCCTCTGTGGTTTTCAGCCGGGAAATGACAAAGGAGAGCAGGAAAAACTGCGGACGGTGGTTGAAGGGGTTGCCTGTAGAGGAAGGAACGAGTCACGGAGATGCGACCGGAACGTCGGGCTGGCACCTGTGAGATGTATGGTTGACGGGGAACCGTAGGTTCAATTCGGTGCCGAGCCAAACTGGAATGAGGTATGGGCAAAGAAAGATTGTCCTTGGATGAGGATATTGGTAGGTCTTGTAATTGCGGCGAGGAACTGACAGGAGGCGGAATGGTAACGCAGGACCCAACATGGAGCGTAGCACTAAGTGTTAGTGACCCCAGAAGGAGAACTGAAGATGGGAGAGACCCCAGAGGAACGTCCTCAGTACAAGATGAACCCGGAACAGGTAAAGAGGAGCTGTCCATGACAGGTAGATTTTCCATTGGTTTCAAGGTACCAGCGGGGGGCGGTTCGGCCGCCAATGAGGTAGGAACGGAGGTATCCTCCATCCGCGGAACGGCGGCATGCAGAATGGGGACGTGGAATCCTAGGAGGAGAACGTCGAATGGGGATTCTCTAAAGAACGATCACACGTGGTGATCGCCCTCTAGAAGTAATGATGCAGACAGGATGCTGCGCTGGAGCTTATAAAAGCTGGCCCAATCCCGCGCATGCGCTATACGTACGAGCCCAGCAAGGAAGACAACACTCAAACTTCTAGGGGAATAATGCTCAAAAGGGGGAAAACTGCTATAATACAGGTAATGTTTTGTCGGCTATAAAAACCATCAATTCTAATAGTTTCATTAGTCTTTGTGGGTTTTTTTTTAATCCGAAATAATGGTTAAATTCTCACAAACTGCATTTTACATTTCCAGCTTTTGATGGACTGTTCCTTAAAAGAAAGGTTTAGCTGAGTGGTCTGTGCGCGATTATAGAAAATTTGTTGCTCAATTTGTGTTATTGAAAATCATTTTTAGCTTTTGATATAAGGTATCAACTTGACGTAAGCATCTTTCAAAACTCGAACACACTATTAAGTGGTAACCTGGCTACCAAAACCAACAAACTACCTGCTTTGTGGTGCCTCGGTTTTTCTTTTAGCAGCTTCCTCTTCTTCTATAGCCATTGTGTACCAGTCTTTCTTTGGCGAAAGAGTTGGAGTTTCACATCTACAACAGAAAAAACTTATTACTTCTACTGGCAATTTCACAATTAATGACCGAAGGCAATCTGATTCACATTTTTGCTTACTGGTTGTTGTTGCTCCGCTGTTGTGGTGTTCGTTTCTGTTCCCATTGACGTGGCTGGTAAGGGCTTTCTCCGGTTAACTTTGCAGGACGAAGAGGACTCCGCCAAGGTCCCAGAACATTCTCTTGATTTCTAAATATCACACAGTGTGTTGAGATAAGTTTTTTATGAATGTTGGCAAAGCACTGACAATAAATAACTGTTACTGTAACACACGTCTTCACAACTGACCAGTGAATTAAAGACATAACTGTTCAAAGGTCAGAACAAAGAAAGGTTTTTTTTTTTTTACCACACACACAGTAACATATGCCCCTCTGATACCGTGTATGAATAAATGACAACATAGCATACTGTAACAACCCTTACAGCATACCGGGTAATGTCTGGGTACAAAACAAGTCTAATCACGACAGACTGCTTGCTGACAATTGACATTAAATTAATATTGGGGGGGGGGAGGCAGAGAGAGAGACAGAGCAAGCGAGAGGGAGTGAGAGAGAGCGAGGCATAGATAGACAAGAAAGAGAAAGCACGAGCGACAAAGGTAGAGGGAGAGAGAGTGAGTGCCAGACAAAGGCAGAGAGAGACAAGAGACCGAGCGAAAGAGAGTAGACAGAAGACAGAAGATAGACGTCATCCTTCCCGTATGCGAGGGTTTCAGGAAGGAAGGTTCCCTTCTACTTCATCTTCTTTGGTAAACTGGATAGCTAGAATCCAGGAATTGATGGCAAGGAGAACGGCAGGAAGGTCATCTTTGCAGGGCGTCGAAAACATGTCATCCACATAACTTCGCCAGCACTGGAGCCGTGGAAATTGCTGAGTCATAGTCATCCAAAAACTGTAGGACCAGTTCAGCTAACAAAGGTGAGCAAGAGTAGCCCATCGGTGTTCCTGAAACTTGCCAATACGTGGAGCCCTTGAAGATGACGTAGATGGTAGAAAGAAAACTCTGTGTCACAGTCGCTCGATGACATTTTGGCCTATCTGTCAAGAAGGACAAAGTGGGGGAAGTTGAGGAACAATGCAGTCACGTTGTAAGACACGAGACGGTGGTCGCTTGTGATGTGTAGTTGGTCAATGACGTACAGAAGTTCCTCTGTGTTATGGAGAGAATGGGAACCTTCCTTTCCTTGATATTGTGTTCAAGAGAGAATCTTTCCATCACCTACTCTCCTTTACGAAAACCCTCTCGTACAGTTAGCATCAACCAAGACCTGAGCCTGGCGCCGCCCTTTACAAGCAGTGGAACATTCAGATATTTCACGAGGACAAAATCAGTGGTACCACAGACTAGCAGAAATTCAAATGTTTGCTCAACTTGATGGTGTGATCTGACTTTTTCAATTTTTATCCCTCCAAGTTATTCTGAAAGTGAAAGGAATGTACCCGAAAATTTAAGTAAGGGACCTTTCTTGTGTTCTTCAAAGGTGGTAGTGTGTTTTGTTCTTCTTTTAAGATGTCGTATACTACTGTGGCTACTGGTTACCAGTTTTTTTTTTCAAACAGAAAGCACTCCTAAAAATAGACACGAGTGTACACGCTTAATTTCCATGTTGCCCCGCCAGGGGCCGCGGCCCGTTTAAAAAAAAAAACACACCTGGAGAATGTTAAGCTGGAGCGTTAATGTTATTAATATGGTCAGTCAAACACACTTTTCCGTGTGTCCCAGATAGTTTGTTGCACCTGACGCATGGAAGTATATCAACTTCTGGTGCGTAACAGTGTCGCCATGTGTAGCTGTTTCGTAGATTATTTGTAATCTCTTAAAGTTCTGTAAAATTTAGTTTGGGCACCAACACAACATTACTGGATGCACCTAGGTGTTCTGCCTTGTCAAACTGAAGAACAAGAGTCAATGATGCATGCATGGTTGACACAGGGCTTCGATCCATAACAATGATCACAAAAGTTGAAAGTGACCAAAAAGAGAATAAAGAAGTTAACAAAATTGGCTTTTCATTTACTCTTTAATACTAGTAGTTCTTGAAACCGAACAATTACAGTTTAGAATAATTAGCTACAGTTCTATTTTTGTTTTTTATTGTTATTATTTGTGAAATACGTAGCCCTGTTTAAGAGATGATTTTTCTTTATTCACATGTTTTTACGCTCACTTATGATTCATGTGTCTGCTTTTCACGCCCAAAAACATTGCAGGCCCTCTGGCGAGCTCAACTGAGAGCTGTTACGTACTACCGGTTTGTCAAACATGTATGTGACGTTCGAAGACTCGACCAATGGGCAGACATCTGCATGGGTCGTAGTGGTTTTTTTTTGGGGGGGGGGGGGAGTAGGAAATAAGGAATTTTGTAAGTCATAAATAAGGAAAAATAAGGAATTTTTCACTGAAAAGTAGGTAAAAATAACGAACCCCTCAGTCTAAATCAGGGCCTAATAACAGTAAAAGCTTACTCGTTTCACGAGTAGTCAGAAATATAGCCTAGCTGGGAAGTACAATAATACATACGCCTAGAAATTTTTTTAATTGCTTGCTAGACTTTCTTAATGATACATATAGAAAACCACTCACCCAATTTGCATGGAGGCCGTGAACGTCATAAAAATACCGTACATCTTTTCACTTTGAATATCTTTATATAATAATGTCTGTTTTGTAAAATGAAAAGGACGACGACGTAAAAAGGCATAAAAAAAAAACACCCTAACTCCAAAGTAGTATTGAAATATAAGGCCTAAGCCATAAAAATTTGTTTCGAGTTGGTTAAAATTGACTTATTGGAATGTTAAAATCAGTCACGATTTCTCGAAAATACAAATTATTTTGTCGTAGGACCCGACATCAACATAACAAATTTTGACCCGCAATGATTTAAGGGGAAAATGGCGGCAGCCACGGCCAACAACGTGCCCAATATAACGTATCTGCAGTGATACATATTTCTTACGGTTACACTTAGACCAATGAAATACTGCTAAACACAGTTCTAGCTCATTAACCTTCCTAAGATTTTCTCGTTGTTGACAAACTGGATATAAAGAAATGTGCGATAAAACCATTCCGACGGTGTATCATCACTATAACTGCTGGTTCAGCAAGCCCGATACAGAACACTTACATTTTTAATACGCATTCATTGTGTCGAAAAACGAAATTATAAACAGCAGCTAGTATGAAATTTAAGCAGTTGAAAATGAAATCTAATAACTGAGTAAAAAACGGCTTCGCCATTTAGAAAAAAAATATTAGAGCTCGTATCCCCATACTCACAGCCGTGAAGGTGCACGAATAAAAACGGATTAGAGTTCACTCGAACGCAACGAACTATAATTTGAACTCCAATACCAGGGAACAAGGACTGTTTTTGATCAATGGTTATGTCAGAAAGAAAGCCCAGTTTATGTTTGAAAAGTTTAATGCTTCGGTGTTTGGGCATGCACGCATAATTTGTGTATGCTAGTACGAAATTTAAGCAGTTGAAAATGAAACCTAATAGTAGGCTAAGCACTTACCCCAAAATTTATCCTTGGATCGAGCACAGATCAAGCAACGCTCACGCCTTGACAGTGGACTTGCGAAAACGAAACCGTTGCGCATGATGCGGAACCGGAAGTGATACTTTCCACCGCACGCGCAGAACGCCTCGTTGCATTGTAAACAAGCCAGTGACCGTCGAGCACGCCAACGAAGTTCGTGCCTTATTTATTGAAACTCAACTCTTATACGTTATGTCACTAATTTACACTTAAATTTACAAAATAAGCGTAGCTGGAAAAAAGTAGGGAACTGTACATCTCAAAACAGGAAGAAAGTAGGAACTCTACGACTCCTGCATCTGGTAAGCCTATGGGCTGTTGGCAGAGTGTAGTGCTCCAATTCTTTAATGAACATGTAGATTGTAGGACAACAGTTCCCAGAGCTCCTTCTTTGGAGACATTACATTGGTGTGATCACCACACCCCACGTCGACGACCGGCAAATCATCATGATAGCCATTAACTCTTGGAATGGCGTTCGATTCACCACGTTTCGATCCAGCGTTTCGATTCACCACGGAAGAGGTTTATGGAAAACTTTCTTTTCTTGATTTAGAACTACAGAGAGGAAATAAGACCCACTATTCAACCTTCCGGAAGCCATCACATACTGATAGAACCATCCCCTACAAGTCGACCACCCCAAATTCCAACTCAGGGGACTGGTCTCCAACGAGCTTTGTCGTATTGTGGCACACTCTCTTAAAACAAAGACCGCTGAGCAACATCTTGAAATAGCCAAATCGAGATTTTTGAAGTTAGGTTACACCGCCTGGCTAATCTGGTGAAAGAAGAAAGCTTGGCGCAAAGGCAAAGAGCCAAGTGCAAGGCCCTCAGCACACAAGAAACAACTCAGAAATAATCTGAACTGACTTCAGTGCCTGTTCTCGGGCACTGGGTGGTTAGCACAGTCCCAGTTACGTTGACAGTGGCTCCCTCTCTTCTTCTTAGGTGGTGGTGGATGGAGGTAAGCTCTGGGGTGGTAATATTGGATATTCCTTTATGTGCGTGTTCTTGGATATTCATGAGTTTCACATGGTTGTTTCCGAGATACTGAATTGCAAGGCATTCGAGGGCACAGTAGGTGTGGGCTTGCAATTCAGTATCTCAGAAACAAATGTAAGACTCATGAATATCCAAGAACCCGCACATAAAGGAATATCCAATATTATCACACCAGAGCTCACCTATGGTTTCTCACACATGTGGACAGCTTACCTCCCTCCACCACCACCTAAGAAGGAGAAGAGAAGGAGCCACTGTCAACGTAACTGGCTGTTGGTCCCACTACACGTTTCTCAAAACTTAAGTGATGTTACGGTAGTGTACTTATCACTCAGTGCCTGATAAAGGCGGAAGACTTAGTTAAAAAAACTATAATGAATCCAGCAGAAAATTCACAGTACATAAGTCTGAAACTTCGTAGTTGGCGTTAATAAGTGTTATTAACCTTTGAATAAATCGGTGGCTGCAAGGCAGAAATGGGTGTGAATGTGCGACTGTGTCGCAGATAATCTGGAACAGGCCCAGCCAAAACATGTCGTTTTGACCAAATTTCTGCCATTTCGTTAATTTTTGACCGACTTGGACATTCCAATACATCATTTTCATTGTCTCAACGAGACCTTTCCGTTGATGGAAGAGCCAGATCAATAGCATAAGGCACTGAAAAACGGGAAAGCCAAAGGCTCACAAGAAATGTTTGTTTATGTGTATATATGCACGTGTTATATGCTGCATATGGACGTTTCCTTTTAAAAGGCCGTGTAAGTATGGCTCAGCGGTAGGACTTCTGCCTTTGGTTTCAAAGGTCCTAGGTTCGATTCCCCGCTCATCCAATCTGACATATAAGTACAAAACGCAACGTAAATAGGTCTGCATCTGCATTAAGCACTGAAAAGTTATTCAGTAAAAACCAATAAATATGTGGGTAACCATACGAAAAAACAGATTATTAGCTGCAGATAATTTATCCCGACAAATGGAGTCGCAGACAGTGACAGAAAATTCTGCTTCTGGGTTCGGTGAGTCTACAGGAACATTTTCTTTTCCACCCATGTCACTTGAAATATGCTCAAATTTAAATAACCTAACCTGATAATCAACTTTAGGCAAACTTTTTATTTCTGATGTCTTATTATTAGGGTGGCTTTCTGTTGTATTATTTTTCCTTATAATCGTAATGCTTTTTTATTCAACTTTTAATTAATTTCCATTCAGTCTCTAGTCCTGGTAGGCCATAACTGTTTCAAGCCTATCTTGGACGTGTTGCCAGTTCCACAGATAGCTCAGTAAGTATGAATTCCGGTAAACAAAAAAAAAAGTCTAGTTTTTAGCTTAACTTAAAATTCCTTTACGTTAGGTTTGATTAGGATGGGTAGGTTCACTTTAACATAACAAGATCAGGGCCAAGTTTTTTGAGACTTCACCAGAATGAGTATTTCTGTACTCTGTTGAGTCTTGGCAGGGGCGTATTTACATTACAGGCTAATAGCCCAGGGCAGCAAATTTTGTAAAAAATATATATATATAGGAAATCCCTCGGGCGACAAAATCCTAAATCTTGGGCGAACTTCTTCCAGTCAACGAACCAGACTTACTGTAAATGTGGATCGAATCTGTGTGAATAAATCGGTGAAAATTAGAAGGTACGTATTGTACTGCGACCAAAGAATGCTGCCCGAACTAAAGAAGACCACTATAAGCAGACGACTGACTTTTGTCACTAAAACAAAGTACATAAGCAAGGAGAAATCTAGCTACAATAAGACAAATAAATAATGTCAAGTCGTAGTGTCGGGGAACTGTGTGGCTTTCTCACTGCATTCCCGGATGCTACTGCCATGATCCTGTAAATTGTTTTTACGGCACAGCAGTGCAATCTCAAATAAAGTAAAGATCTACCACGGTTAAGTTTTTCAAAAGCTATTATGCCTAGGTCTTAATAATCGTATTCATAATCTCTAGAAGGAAACGTATTTAATCCGATCCGATATAAATCCCAAAAGTATACATCACCAAGAGGTACGGCGCAATACAGATGGGGTGAAAAAAGCGCCAAAACCTCCATTGTTTATTTTTTAAATACAAATAACAATCAACATTACGGGATGCGCGATCTCACCTTGACTGTTGTCGGGCTAAGAGATCACGGCCCGTTACACACGAGGATGAAATCTAAGATTATTACGATTGTTGATCACGAAGGCAGTGCGTTGTTTAGCCTACCTAATAAAACCCAACGCACTGCCTTCGTGATAAACAATCATTTCATCCACCCTTCAGTGCTTGTTGTGAGCGGGAACGATCGGGACTAGGGATTTTTAAACAATTGGGCTTTTTTAACTACTTACTGGTGTTTTCGAAAGCCTCTTTCTGTCGAGAAACGTTGTCTTTCCCCTCTTCGAGAGTGATCCAAGTCCTTGCCCGATTTTCGATCAAATTTAGTTGAAGTCATTGCTGCGCGTTTTATGTTTTACCGCGATGGTACCTTCGTTACAAACACCACAACAGCCAAACGCGCACTAACTTTCGCGGGAAAATTTTGTTGTCAAGGAAACCGCAGTCTCCCGCCAATATTCCGCCCAGTAACTTGTATGCTATTGGTTGAAATTGCATAAAAAAAAATAATAACAAATCAACAAACAAAAATTAAAACTATTGTTGAGCAACATTTTATATTTCAAATCCAAACTATTATTTAATATTAAAGTATTTTACTAGAGTGATTACGTTAAAAAATGTATTATTCCAGTTGTCCTCCATCTGATTTGCGGAAATGAAGGATGAATTACCATCAGAGGATCTCATTGGTTAATTTACAAAATAAATAGTGGATATAGGCAGGGTACTCATGAATAATTTGGTAATACTAGTAAACCAGGAAAACGCGATGAAACACCTGCAGTGGCAACATACACGCAAAGTTTTCGGGGAATGCAACTTTAGCATAACAACTTTTGATAATATTGACATAATAACTTTTATTAACTTTTGATAATAATAATAACAATAATAAGCTATACGCGGCCAGGGGTGCCATCTAGGACGATATATGGTAAACTGGCCCCATGAAGCAGGTTGCTAGTGTGTGTACGTGTGTGGTTTGTTAGATTTTGTTAGTGTGTCTTACCAAACCCCAATAAAGTTCTGATATTACCGAGAAATTATAAATTTATTTATAAATTCTTGATATTACTTATTTTTATTACGGCCTCGAAATAAAATTTAATTTAGTAATATGGTAATTTACTAATACCATGATTTTTCGATCAAAGGCCCGATCGGTTTATCCAGGCACTCGACGAGTAAAGGCCCGATCGGTTTATCCAGGCACTCGACGAGTAAAGGCCGTGTATGTTTTACCCATGGTTTTACCCAGGGCTATCTACAGTACAGTACAGTACAGTTAGTTTAGTAGCCATGGTTTTACCTTTTGGTTTTACCTTCCACAATGCTTCACACAAAAAGCCGCACGGTGAAATAGCTGCACGGTATCAAAAGAAAATCAAGACACACAAAGGTAACATTGCCATGGTAACAACGCTAAATGGATTAGCTAAATCCGACATCGTTTGAGTAAATACTTGCAGTCTTATAATCCGTGCCAATAATATAAAGAATTCCTCATGACGAAACAATTTTCCCAAACGCTTCTGAACTCACGTTATTTGCTGTTTTCGTTGCGAGGCGGCAGACATAAAATCGCCGCCATGTTGGAATTTGAGGTGATTTCTAGCTTCTAGCAGCCGCTGCGAGAATGCAAAAGCGAGTGGTTGCATAAACGTGCCGTAAGGTCCTGAGGAAGAGGGTGAGAAGAGGGGAATGGAACCTCAAGCTTCAGGAGCGACTGGAGAGTTTCGGTATGGAGCTCGAGGTGCAGTTAAGACTGGGAAGAGGGATATGAGAATAGGGAGTCTGAAAGCCATGTTGGGTGTAAGGGGGGAAAGGGGTAATTTTTGGGTGATACTATTTGGGGGTGCAAGAAAGTGTGTCGAAGGTGAAGGAGGTGTAGGGATGAAGGGAGAAGCGAGGAGAGGTGGAAGAAGTGTAGGGAGTAGGGGTGGAAGTAGTATAGCGATTAACATAAGAAGGAAGCGAGCCAGGTGGTTGCACAGAAGGATGGTGATTTCAATCAGAAATTGGTAAGGGAAATGTGGGAGGAGGGAGGGACGTGGGAGATGTTTTGGAGGTTATTAAGGAAAGGAGCAGTAACCCACAAAAGGGGTCCAGATTGGAGGTGAAGATGACAAAGTGGCTCTTTCTGCCTTCCTGAGGGAGCTTTGTGGGAACTTCGAGGTTGGGGTTTCAGGGTAGGGGAGGAGGGTAGGTTGGTCCAGGTGGTCATGGTGGGAGAATGCGAAGAAACCCTGTCTTTTTCTAGTAAGCGGAAGGTGGCGGATGTTCCGGAAACGGAAGGGATTGGGAGATGATTGAAAACTACAGGCCTGTCGCTATCACCAGTGCCGTGTATAAGGTGTTTATGAAGGTTTTGGAGGTAGGCATAGAAGAGAGGGGGGTGTGGGGGAAGTCCAGAATGGTTCTAGGAAGGGGAGTAGGCTGAAGGATAATATATTTGTGGCGACTCAGACCATTGAGGTGGAGAGGAACGCGGGTAGGAGTCTCCGGGTAACATTAGGACCCTGGGGATTGCCGAAGGTTTTATTGGGTTACTTGGGGTGCTGTATGTGGGTGGGAGATATATGGCCACCTGGAATGGTGTATACTCGAACGAGTGTAGGAGGGGGATTGAAACAGGGCTGTACATCATCCTGCTATTGTTTATGGTGGATCCGAGGGGTTTGGAGAGAAGACTGGAGTTTGGAGGGGGATTGTCTGAGGGAATAGGGGAGGGACTTGTATGCCACCCTGACGATGATGTTGGGGTGATGGACAGTGAGAGGGAAGGGGTGGAAGAGTTGCTTGCAATATGCTCTGAGGGGAGTGGTGGAGATGAAAGTGGGTTAGGCGGGGAGAAGTCGGGATACATGGTTTTTTTGGTGAGGAGGATTGGTGGGAGGAATGGGGCATGATAGGATCGGGATGGGAAAGTCGAAGTTAAACGGGTGAAAGAGTGTGAATATCTGGGAGTGATGCTGCGTATGACGCAGAAGTATTTAGAGTTTATGGCCAGGAAGGTGAGAAGTGGTAAGGGTGAAGGGTTACAATTAAGAAGGTGGCGATGTAGGGTTACAATAGGTTTGAGTGGAAGATGGTGGCGATACTGAGAGTGATGTTTGCTGGAGGCAGCTGGAGCGGTATCAGGATGAATTTGGCAGGAGAGTCCTGGGAGCGAATCGGTTTCTCCACTTGTAAGATGGGATGGTCTAGCTTCGAAGCTAGGGAGGCTGCGGTGAAGGTGAGGCTCAATAGAAGGGTTACAGGTTTAGGGAGGAAAGAGTAGAATTGGATGGGAGCGTTCTTATTGGGGTGATTAGGGAGTATCCTGCTGTTTAGGGCTAGGCCAGGGGGAGTATTGGATACCAGGAAAATGGTTTGGAATGGGGAGGCGTGAGGACGAAGATGTGACCTGCGGTATTTGTGGAGAGAGAGAGAGAGGAGACCCTGGAGCATCTGTTGCTAGAAATGTGGTTGGAAGACCGGAGGAAAAGGGAGGAGTCGGGAGTGAAGGAGAGGAGGTCGTTCGGTCGGTTCTGGGATGAAGGGAGGAGGGTAGTGAGGTGTTGAAAGAATATCCTCCTGGGCTATTGGAGTAGAAGGGGTTTGGATTGACTTGGGGGAAGGGGGCGAGTTATGGTTTGTGATCTGGGCATGTGGCTTGGAGCAGCACCCTGTTTCAAAAGGAAGACCCACCATGCTAATACTATAACCATAGGCACTGTTGAAGGAGTACCTTACCGGTATTGGATGAACTGAACAATAGCCTTGCGAACAATAGTGGATTCAGACAGTCTGCGCAAGGAAATGCATTGATGTTTGATCAAAGTCACCTAAAGGTGCCTTTGGTTTTATCAAGAATTTATAGATTCTTGGTTTTATTGAGCATGACTAGCGCAGCAGTAACCAGAAACATCATTTATAGCACATACAAAATTGACGTTGTTAGTTGTCTCGTCTTGATTTTCTTTTGCTATAGATACAAAACAAAAGTAAATAGCTTTAATTTCGTAGCATGACTACTGCACGATGCCACATGAGAGTTACTGGTAAAAGAGCACCTTGCGGCTATAACGCAATACAAACTCTGATTGGTGGATAGGTGTCCCTTTTCAAACCCAGTGGCGGCTGTTGGCCGCGTCCTTTCCCGTTCTTTATCTGATGTTCCTCCCGTAAAATGACTTTCTCCTAATCTTTCTGCTTTCTACACATCTGTAAAGATGAATCACTTCTCTTGACGAAGGTATTGCAAGCGTATAAAAACTAATGTTGGACGTGGAGTTAGCAAACCTTCTTTCAAAGCTTTAAAAGGTGAGTGTTTTGTTACCAAGGACACCTTGTCTACAAAAATAATGTCTAGTCTACTGTTGCCTTGAAGAGGTCAATGATTGTTATGATTTGTTGGTGCAGCAAAAACAAAAAGGTAGATCACGGAAGGATTGACTGCATCGAAAGTGTTTTTTTTCTTTTCTCGAATAAATGCTGCTGTGGGAAGGTCAATTTAGGTCCGAAAGATGTTGGGTCTTGGAAGTTCAATTGAAGTTTGCTTACGAGTTTTGAAAAATGAGTTGTTTATTTTTAGTAGGCCATTACTGACACTTTACAGCTGTAGTGCAAAAGAAGTATTATTACTGGGTATTTGTCCTGAAGTAAGCACTGAACGCGTAAACGTGATCGGTGGAAAAATTTGCCTGTCGAAATTCCGCCGAAGTGATAAACGAAATCGGGCCCATCGTGCGTGATAGCTTGGTGATAGTACGTGACTGTGGCCATTTGTTTACGAATAAAACAAAATTGTAACATTTATTCGTTTAAATTTAATCTTAATTCATCAAAAGTAACGAATGGCAGTTAAATACGTCTAACGTATGTTTTTTTCCTCCGAAAATGGCAAAATTTCCGTAACCCTCGTCGTTGTTAACTTGCCATTGCTCGATCCGACTGGTCGGAACTTGATTTCGTCTTATATTCGTTTCAATTCTGGAGGTTTTTGTGTCGAATTTGCTGCTCTTTATGTTGTAGAAGTTTTTGTTATACAAACTGACTCCAAAAATCTCCTTTTTGGGGGTATTTGATTTAAAATATTACGAAAATGCATAATCGTAGTCTCGTAAGGGCGGGAGAAGTAAATTCCTGGCGGGAAATTTGCAGGGGGTCTGTGGGCCGAATTAGTCGAAATTTTTCGCGGAAAAATCCAACGAATAAGTTTTATGGATATATTTTAGCTTTAATTACTGTTAATAAGAAACTTGGATTAATTTTATCTCTAATTATTGCAATGAATCTTGGATTAATTCATAAAAGTTGATGAAAGGCCAATTAAGCCTGTCGTGCTTTTTGAGATAGTGCAACTTTTGTTTGTAGACACATTGTTGCAACAATATTGTGGTGTTTATTTGATTGTTGAATTTTTTTGCATAAATGCACAATGATTATGAAGTTAAATAATGAAGCCAAACGCTTTCGAGAATAAATTGCACTAAGATATGTTCCAGCCGGCTCTTGTGCAGTTTCACTACATACTAGCATATCCAGATTATCTTCTCAAAAAATTACCAACACTTTGAGATGTTTTGCTATTACTCCTGTAACAAACGGTTTTTTTTTGTAATCCAGATTATCCTTTCCAGTAATGTGATCCTGTGGCTTAAGGCAGACAAATGATGGACCGCGGATTGACCATCTGATATTTACTTTAATTAAGTTGCCTCGCAGCCTCTACCCTCATTAGGGCGTAGGGAATCCAGACATGCCGGCTAGTAATGCGGACCCAGGGAAAAATCTGCTTATACAGGACCACGACCTCCCCTATTGCAAACATATTTGGCTTTCTGTAGCGCATGACCTCTTTCGGGTCCACTACCGCAGAAGCTCCGAGCAAGATGGCTGGCCTATCTAGATTCCGGCGCGTGAAGTTTAGAAAGGTTTAAGATTTTGATTGTGGTTTCTGGTGTTATGTGGTTAGTTTAGGTTAGGTTAGGTAAATTTGGAAAAAACTGACCTTATTTTCGAGAAACAGCGACCTTAATTTACCCTTTACACCAACGGAGATAGTACAACCAACGTATACAGATCGATGGTGGACGCGCTTGGAGCCGCTGTGGAAGTGGTTCCCTTCTTTCTTCAGGAAGAGTGTATAATTTACTGCGGATGACTCTTTCTGCCAACACACTAACAACCTTGGTGAATGTGAACTAGACGGCACTCGCTGTAGATAGTACGGTTTCCGAGAGCCCCTTTTTGAGCACGCTTTGAGCCCCGTGGTTGTTAGTCGGTCTCCATTTTAGCGAGTGGAGCTAAATACTAGTCGCCAAGTTATGAATCTTTCTTACCTTTTATGAGCAACGACTTCCAAGGGCTACACATTCACAGTACCAGGCTTGAAGAAAATTATACGTAGCCATAAACTTTGAAAACTTGACGTAGCCCGATTTGAAATATTAATGTGGTGATTAGAAATTAAATCCCATGCACTAACCACGTTTTAATCCACGTGAATTTTCAGTGAAGTTTCCAACCGATCACCTTCCAATGAAGGTTAAAAGGCTCAAGGGTCAAGTGTTTGGTCGCTATCACTGTAACAGGCTTCTGCCAATTTTCAATGTCTTCCAGCCAAGGGGGGGGGGGGGGGGG
>JAHWFP010036501.1:219699-230675 GCA_023313725.1 Lithobius niger
GGGGGGGGGGGGGGTGATATTGACATTGGAGAGAATTGTTATGGAGCACACAACCAAGTGGTGCTTTTTTTTTTAAGATGCATGTGGCGAACATATGAACTCTGAACTAACTTGACATTCCTGGAAGGGCGTTCAATCTTCCATACAGGTCCCTGCGTTCTTGCAGGGCTTTCCGGAATTTCCTTTGCACTGACGGAGATGTATAGCCGTCACCATACAAAGGTAGTAGGCGGAAGCTGTTTGGATGTAGCCCGATGTGCAAAAAAAAAAAAAAATGGGTTCAATTCCTAGGTTGACCGTTTTTTCCCTGTTTGGATCCTTACCATTAGCAGAAATTATGTACTGGTACACCTTTGTTCGCAAATACTAATTGGTCTGACATTTTGTTTCTCCCAATTTTAGACGTTATACAGCGTTTTATCTCTCCTATCACACTCTTTTTCACCGACCCTCATCACATCAATCATGAGCGACACTAAAGATCGACAGCAGATGCCTCTTCGCTTTTCCTTCACCAAGCACAGTGAATCTGCTGCTGCACTTTCACCTGTAACCGACTTGGCGTTTAACCTGGATGGGCTTCACACTGGGTATGATTATAGTTTTAATTTAGTAAGTAGCAGAAATATTTTTAGGGATATTTTTCCAGCTCTCGATTAAGAAAAGAGAGCTGGAAAGGGTGTTTGTTTTGCTGAACTCGTGGAGAAGTGATCTCAAGTTTACTCATGACGAAAAGGAGAGAAGAATCCTGTTGCTGGATGTATGTTGTCGGCATCGTCAACTGGAGAGATCAAATACAACCCTTTGAAAAACCGACGGCTACATACCCAGTAATTAAGTACACATCAGGCCACCCGAAAGACCAGTTGAAGCAGATCACTAACTGTCCAGTTAAGTCACATCTCCAGGCCTTCCATGATGAAAGAAGTAGCGAATCAACATTCCCAGGTCGCCAACGAGAAGTTTGTAGCAATCCGATAATATATATAAAAAACAAAATTGCACAGCGAAAGCTTGTAAGCGTGTCGCTGGAAAGGCCATTAGGCATTAAGTCTTGAAGACAGTATTGACCAGACGTCGTTTCAAAGTTTAGGATTGCTGAGCCGACTCGCAAGAGATGCAGGGTTGGAGAGAGGAAGAAAAAAGTGTTAGAAAATGTCGAAATGGAGCGAGGAAAGAATAGGACTGACTGACCTGAATGGGATCAGCGAGAAGCTTACTTGTCACATACAGTACTGAAGAAGCACGGGATCGACTCGTATTTCAGAAATGGCAAAGGAATTGAGGCTAGGCTGCTCAAAAGGATGTTAACAATAGTGGAGACCCCAAGGAAAGCGAAGAGATTTCACTTGAGGATTTGGAGGAGGTAGTTAATACCCAAGAAGAAGTTTATAGGTTGCCATGAGGAGACTGCAGCGCCGTTTACATTGGTGAGACGAGAAATGAGTAAGAAATCTGGTGTGTCAGACACGAGCAATAAAAAAAAGAAGAAAACGGCGTTGGAGTCCTCCACGTGAGCAATCTGCATAAGATTGACAGGAAAATAACAAAACCACCCTATTGGCATCGAATTCAAAAAATGACAAGCATCTATGAGGACTGGAATCCCTGGTGATTCAAGCGCGCACCGAGAAGGATAAGCCACTGATGAACATACAGGCTTCCTCGAATCCAGCGATTAAATATATCGTGCGAGATGACCTAAGAAATCGTCTGCTTGACAACGCAAAGCCAAAGCAAGTGAGTGACTAAATGCCGATTTCGACTGTAACCTGTATAGATAAAGATCATTTATAAGATTGTGTTGTGATAAAATGCCAGTGTATAATGCAACGAAGAAAAAAATTTGTCTGTTCTCAGGCCCTGCTTGGTGGTCAAATTTACCCATGGTCAATGCTTTTTATTTGCTAGCGCAAGCTAAAGTTTTCCATGCAAGGAAAAGCAATTTAGCTAGCCGAAAATAATTGTTATTTAGCCTTATTTGGCATTCAATAATTGTACACTACATTAAGCTAACCACGTGCAGCTCTGTAAAATTAAAATCCAGTTTTGGGCAGTTAAAAGCAGACTCTGGTTACTTCCAATAATAAAATAAAAAGCCTGGTGGCCTGGTTATTTTTGGAATGAAAATGCCCGAGAATCAAACATATTTCTTTTCACTGCCTAACCATTAGACATAATCAAATTTTTTGTCCGATTTCTGTTTGGAGTGCTGTATTACACTTCATAGCCATATGTACTAAAATTACTTTACAGTTACACCAACTAGTAATATTTTTATGTATTCCCTAAACTTAGATATATTGCAACTCCAAAACGCAGAATTTCATGGTCCAACTCTAGTGGCAGCTGCAGTCCAACACCAAATCGCAACTTTCTACCAAATCTTGGTGACCAAAGTAAGTAAGGTCAATCTAACACTGTGAACATTTAATTTAAACCTGCATGTTTTTACTCCTCTCCTAAAATACTTACCTGTATTTTCTGCTTTCCATGTTTGGAAATGCTTTCCGTCCCAAACCATTAAACTTAATGTGCTCTAGGTTCATGCCTCCGCGCTCCCCGGAGCCCATCGCCCTATTAGGCCGAGCTCCTTTCTCCCGCATCACAGTTTGTTTGGGACGCGACACGGAGTGGTCGCGCGTTTTCCGTTTCGGACAATTTATATGAATACAGGAGTTAGGAAACTCGTATCTTGCCCCGGGAAGAGTGGTAGGAAGTGTGGACATCGATTAAACCCGGCCGATCCACATCTGTTCTGCAGGTCGTGCAGGATTTGTGATTTCGTGACATTTCAATGTGATGTGTGTGCGTTGGTGAACCCCGACCTCGTGGGTGACATTACAGCAACATGGCAACGATCGGCCGATCGTAAAAGACAAAGGAAACTTAAAAAGGAGAGGGAGGCTACGGCGACAGCGAAATCTAGAGCAATTATGGAGACACAAGATGATGTTTCAGTGATTTCGGGAACCACCGGGCATTCGGATTTTGACGGCCAGGACCTTGACAACCCGCCATTGGTCGAGGAATTCGACGTAACGGAATTTATTGCGAACTTGGTGGCTTCCGAATGCGGGAAAATTCTGGATGAAAATGCTAAATTTCAAGCTGAATGCGCTAGACAACAGGAGATTATCATCAACAAGAAGGTACTTTCGACGTTTGAACGTTATTTTGGTGATGCCGAGGAATTCAAAGAGAAATTGAAACTGCTAACGGTGCCGACCCGACTGGAAACGACTGGATCGGTAAGCGTAGAACAAAGGGCGCAGTTTGAAGCGGGAAACGACAACGTCAGTCATACCCCGCAGTCGTCACCACCCCGTTTATGCGACAAACTCAAACGTAAGTCCGTGATTAATGTTGTAGTGTCGCCGAAACGGCGTTGTGTTAGTGACGTGGTGGAGAAAACGACTGGTGCGGCTTGCCCGGGTCGCCCCCTATCGGCGGCCGCCCAGTCGCTGTCGCGAGACGGCAGAGACGATGCTCAACCTCCGTGCACAAACGTGTCGGGGGGAGGGAGCACGGCTGGGAAGCAGTCGCTGACGCTGTCGCCCATGCAGTCGGGCGGGCAGTCGTCGACGATGTCGCTGTCGGGTGGCCAGCAGGCGCCATCGGCGAGTGGACGATCGGTCCCGTTGGAGCAAACACGTGCACTGCTACAATCATATGATAACTGGAATAAAGTGAATCTGCCTTTAGGAGTGAACCAGCCATTGGGAATTAATCAGCCAATTGGATTTAATCAACCAGTAGGGACTAACCAGCCTTCAGAATATATTCAGCCTTTGGGAGTTAGTGAAAATCAGTGGGGCAGTGCGGGAGCCCAGTGGCAAAACAATTTAGGGTACCCACCGTGGCAACAACAGTGTGGTTGGCCACAGTACCAGTGGGCTTCTAATTCGAGTTGGTGTCATGGGCAGCCTCCGCCCCCACCCCCACCTCAGGAGAGGGGGGGGGGGGGATGCGGGGGAGGGTGCTGAAGTAATAGATGAAAACCCTCAGGACTTGGGCCTAGTGCCCGAGACGGGGGGTAGTGATGGAATGAGTGAAGTTAACTTGTTGGTTAAGGAGCGGAACCCTACGGGGGATGACATGGAAGAAATTGAGTGGAAATGGGTAGTGGGGGAAGTGAATGCATCATTACCCGAGCTATTCTGCCCCAGAGTAGCAGCGCCAGTGCCAGCAGCAGGGGAACCCCCTGCATTCTCATTTGCAAACAAGGACAGGATCATGAAAGACCCTTTGAACCTTCCACAATCCCAGATGCTGTTCAGACAGTTATTAGTGAATGGTGGAACACTGAGGGAGAAAGGGAGAGTTCTGTCGGCGTCAGGGCCCCTCCCCCCACCCGATTTGTCTAAAGGTACTTTCTTTTTCACAACCACTAATGCAGGAGCACCAAAATTAACCAGGTACAAGACGTTTGAAGAGACAGAGTATGTTCCAGCCACAAGTAATATGGAAATGGATTCATCGCTACAAAAGCCGGCGATTTTCAAAATCAACGCGTCACAATTTGAGGAAGAGGAGAAGGTTTTAAGGGCCAGTTTGAGGGCCACTTCGACTGCGGATTTAGTGTATGCTGCGGCCAATGCTAAGCTGAGGTCGTTCCTTGAGGCCCCACCTGATGTCAGAGACGTCAAGGAAGTTGAGGACACAGTGAAGCTCATGCGTAAGGCATCTGAATTTCACTCGGATGCCATCAATTGGGGTACGAGGTCGTTGTTTAATTCTGTTCTGCATCGACGTGACGCGTACCTGAATGGAGCGAACATTGGGATGTGTAAAGACACGTTGAAGAATTTAAGACTATTGCCTATACACAAGTCTAGTCATCTTTTCAATGGCCAGCTGTTGACGATCGCCCCAGAGGTGAGGGACAAGATCAAGCCTCAATTCCAAGGGACTCCAAGGATGCGTGGTCTCAACATCCACAGGGGCTTGGTGGTACAGCGGCCCTTTCGAGGGGGCGTTGGCATTTCGTCAGGAACGGGGGGTGCCAATGGATGACAAGGTCGGCAAGCAACCACCACCAGACTACCAGCGAACACGGGCAGGGGTCAAGGAGGACGGGGCACCTTCCCTAGGATTAGAGGAAGCAGGAGGCCACCCATCACAAGGAATTGACTGGGGAACGCAGTACTCTCCCCCCCCCCCCCTTCATGGCCAGGTGGGAGGGAGAGTACAGCGACACTGGAGGAAGTGGAGAAGGGTCACGGAGGACAGTTTCGTTTTAAACATCGTAAGACACGGTTATATCCCGTCGTTCGTGCGGCCACCGCCCCTCTCGACGGAACCCCCACCATGGCTAAAGGCCAGGAGCGAGTCGCTCGAGTTCATCAGGGAGGTGAAATCACTTCTGGAAAAATCACTTCACACTGGGTTTCTTCAGCCCGGCGAGGGTTGTCCCCAAGAAGAACGGGGGAAACAGATTAATCTTCAACCTCACCCACCTGAACAAATATATCTCGAACGAACATTTCAAAATGGAGACACTGGCTTCGATCAGAGAGTCGCTGAGGATTGGAGACTTTGCAGCAACAATAGACTTGGAGGACGCCTACCTCCACATCCCACTACACCAGTCAGTGCGGCACTACTTCCGGCTGACATGCCAGGGAGTGTGTTATCAATTCAAGGTACTCCCCTTTGGACTATGCACGGCTCCAAGGATCTTCACCATGGTGATGAGGCCAGTGTTAGGCACCTTGCACCAATGGGGTATCCGAGCCTTCGGCTACCTGGACGACTGGCTGTTTGTAGACCAACGCTGTGCCCAACTCACGAACAATATTCACAGGTGCCTCAAACTTCTACAAGATCTGGGGTTAGGGGTCAATTGGGTGAAATCACAATTGATGCCCACGAGACATTTCGAGTTCCTCGGGGCCAATTTCAATTAGGAGACTTTTGTTATACGGCCTGCGGACGCAAGAGTCGACAGAGTCTTGGAGGCCACACACGGACTCCTAACCAATCGTTCGACGACAGCTCGGGAGCTGTCAGTGATCATCGGCATCCTCGACTCGTGTGCGACGCTGGTCCCGATGGGGGCGTGGAGGACCCGCCCCCTACACTGGTTTCGGAAGAGGGAATGGAAACCAAGGAAGTCTTGGGAGGATGTGCTCTCATTGGCCCAACTCCCAGTAGCAGAAATAGCTTGGTGGATGGTAAGGGACCATCTTGTGCAAGGGGTGCCTGTCGACACACCTGCGACGGACTGGCTGTTGATGTCGGATGCGTCCCTTTCAGGGTGGGGTGCGACATTAGGGACAGAACAGTCGGCGGGTGTATGGGACCCACAGGAGGCGGAGCTTCACATAAATGTGCTAGAGCTCAGGGCCATTTACCGTGCACTAGTTCATTGGCAGGAAAAAGTGGCAAACTGTGTTGTGACGGTGCTGTGCGACAATACGGCGGCGGTAGCGTACGTGAAAGAGGGGGTGGGGTACGCTCCTCCTCACTGTACGAAGAAGTAGGCCACATCTTCGGACTTTGTCTACAGTTGAACGTTACTCTTGTCCCGCGCCACATAGCGGGAAAGCTCAACGTACTGGCCGACGAGCTGTCCAGGGGAGGATTACCCCCAACAACGGAGTGGCGACTTCATCCGGAGGCGTGCCAGCTCCTGTTTCTGAAGTGGGGGACCCCTCTAGTAGACCTGTTTGCGACGAAAAGGAACGCCCAGCTCCCCCTGTACTTCTCTCCCTTCCCGGACGAGGGAGCTCTAGGGATGGACGCGTTCAGCTCGGACTGGACGAACCTGAGTGCTTACCTGTTCCCCCCATTCCGGTTGTTACAAGAAGTGCTGAACAAGGTAAGGAGATCTCCAGGCAGATTCATCCTGGTGGCCCCATGTGGCCCGCGGCTGCATGGTTCGTGGATCTCCTGGAAGCAGCCAAGGAAGCCCCGGTGGAGCTCCCGAGGTGGAAAACCCTACTCACACAGAGGAGAGGATCGGTGACACACCCAAAACCAGAGGTACTCCATCTTCACGGGTGGCTACTTTGAAGATCGAGCTCGGGAAGAAAGGTTATTCCAAGGAGGTGGCTGCTTCCGTCTTACAGTGTATTCGGAGTTCGTCGGTGGGAGTGTACGAAGGGAAGTGGAGAGGGTGGGTCGAGTGGTGCCTCACCAACGGGGTGGAACCATGTGACCCCTCTGCACAGGACGTGTGTGGCTTCCTTGAGGATAGGTTCAAGAAGGGACTTACACCTTCTACTATCAAAGGGTATCGTGCGGCGATAAACTCGGTGCTTTCGATGATTGGAAAACAGGAGATCGTTTCAAATAACGTGATCTCTAAGTTAGTGCAGTCGTTTACAATTCGTCGTCCACGAGTGAGACGATTTTGCCAACAATGGGACCTCCCGAAAGTGTTGTGTTTTCTCTCAGGACCGGTGTTTGAACCCCTTTCTAAGGCATCCTTCGAAAGAGTTACAGTAAAGACGGTGTTTTTATTGGCATTGGCAACTGCGGCTAGACAAGGTGAACTGGCCGCGTTGGCCAGAGGAAGAGATTTTCTCAGATACACAAGCGACTGGTCGAAGGTATCATTTTTACACCCACCTGGCTTTAGAGCAAAAACCCTCAAACCAGATGAGAAACCCAAACCATTGGTGGTGGAAGCGTTGACCAATGTGCTGGGGAAAGAGTGTGGTGAAAGGGTGCAGTGCCCTGTACGGGCACTCAAACACTACCTAGTGGCATCTAAGGACGCGGTGGAAAGCAATTTCTGTAAGGAGGGTAAGAACCAAGGACACAGACCCTTATTTGTGAAACTGGCGGACGATGGTTCGCCTACAGACGAACCAGTATCCCCGGGCTTGATAGGCAGGTGGATCTGCAAAGCCATCAGGGAGGCATACGCTGGGGAAGACGAGCGCAAGGTGGGAGAGGGTGTGAATGCCCACGAGTTGCGGGCCATGGCAACTTCGTGGGCATACTCAATGGGCACCACATTAGAAGAAGTGATGGAGGCCGGCAGGTGGAAAAGCAAGACGACCTTCATTTCACACTATTTGAGAGAAGTAAGAACGACAGGACAGGCTAGTGGAAGTCAACCCTTCATTGCTGCGGGACGGGTGATTAGGAAGTAGAGGTAAGATTAGTGCTAGATTTTTCTGGGCATCCGTGAAGGGTGTTCAGGCGATTTAGGTTCATGCATATGCGCGGGTTCGACGCCCCCTTGACAGGGTGACAAATTCTGCAGAAAATACAGGTAAGTATTTTAGGAGAGGAGTAAAAACGGGGTTTTACCCCTAAAAATAGTTTTTACTTATCCTAAAATACTTACCTGTGAGGACCCTCCCACCTCCCGCGTCGAACCGTGCTCTGGTACGGGGAGACAAACTGTGATGCGGGAGAAAGGAGCTCGGCCTAATAGGGCGATGGGCTCCGGGGAGCGCGGAGGCATGAACCTAGAGCACATTAAGTTTAATGGTTTGGGACGGAAAGCATTTCCAAACATGGAAAGCAGAAAATACAGGTAAGTATTTTAGGATAAGTAAAAACTATTTTTAGGGGTAAAACCCCGTTTTTAAATGTTCTCGAAAAGGACAAATATTTAATTCCACAGGTTAAAAGTGTAACATAAAATATACACGCGTTCATTAATTGGTCATAATAAATACAAAAATGACTTTTCAAAACCACCGTTCTCTCTTTAAATGGCAATTTAAATGACAATTTACATTTGCAGAAAACTGGTAAATACCATTATTTAAGAAGATAAACACATAAATCACCACTTGTATAATACACTACAGTACTTGAATTTTCGAGGAAAACCCGTTCCTCTTCCTCAGAAGTCGAAATAACAACTTGAAAATGTCACTATATGACGAGCGTCAATCGTTATTTTGAATTTTACTCCAGTCCTGAGTGAACCACTGATCTCTACATTGTATCTGGAGGTGTACTTTGCAGGTTCCAGCACTCGTCGAGTATGGCCATGAGATCCGGTCGTACAAATCCTTCAATCAAATCATTTGAAGGGCCTGTGAGGTCATGAGTGGTATTCTTTTTCGTGAAAACCTCTTATTAGCAAGTGATTCAAGTGCCCTTAGGTGGGCTTCTTGTGCAGTGTTAGAATGGAACAGTATGGAAACTTGGTCCCAAGCTATGTCGTGATTTCTTTTCGGTGGTGTTGAGCGATGCCGTTTAGTTTTTCTTCCCTTCTAATGGCTCCCGTATGTTCTTTTATACGGGTCTCTAGCTGTCTCTTGGTCAATGTAGATGGCATCGCAATCGAGGCAGGTTACTTTGTAGACGACTTTGCTAAAGCTGCTAACTTCTGTCGGTGGCATCTTATGCTGTTTCTCTGTGAGAGTGGGTGCTGGGGGTGAAGGGGTTGGTGGTTGTCTGATAAGCCGTGGAGGAGGGGTGGTTCTTGCTTCGGGTGGGGTATCGATGTGAGGGTTTGGGTGTCACTTTCTCATTACAGGGGGAGGTGGGTTGGGTTGAGGGGGATGGAGGCGGGGTGCCCTCTCTGCTTGAGTTGCTACGTAGTAACTTCTTGAGGTTCGGAGGGTAACAGTGTCTACATGCGACTCCGTTTCGATTGAGGATGGATTGGACAGCGTCGCTGACTCCAGGAAGGTAGATGACCAATTCCTTTGGTTGAGCTAGATGTTTTTCTTATCAGTAACCGTCTCTTGTCCCTGCTCAGTCCGTGTGGCCATTTCTTTCGCTTTTGTTCTGTGCCACGATTTCTTGACCATGGTGTTAAAAAGCCTCGCTGGGAATCTCTCGATAAAAGTGGTTTTGGCCATCCGGAGGTGTGCCTCTGCAATCTTTTTGGATGAAGAGTGTTCGATGGTACGGGAAAGTTCGTTGAGTAGCAGCGATCTGAGGAGGGGTCTTGGGTGTGCTGAGTTGAAAGGTAAATACCAGTTTTCTGCAAGTGTAAGTTGCCATATTTGCCTTTTTAGCATGGGTGGTGGGAAACATTCAGTTTTCAGAAGTATCCATGTTGCAACGCCCATCTTGCTCCAGACCAATTTATGCAACCTGGGATCATAATTCTGAATTTTTAGCCAGGTGTAAATTTGCACCAAAAGCCTTTTGAGTGCAAAACCAACACATGAACAAATATTGTGGTCTTCTATTTTAGCTATTAAAACTCTAGTACTCGGATGTTGTAGCCTACTGTTTTGCTCCAGTTTGTTTTTAAATAGTCTAATTGATTTGTTAACTTCCTATTCAATTGAAAACCTACCTTCTATAGTTTTGTAATACACTGGTTCTGGATGGATATGGAAGCAAAAGTTGCGTTGGAAAGCTTATGTCAGGCTGTTTAAAATGCTACAGAGCGCATGTCTGTATCTTGTGCGGTTCAAAACTTATGAAAAAAGTTATTTTAGAAAAACCTCCACAACTCTTATTTTTAATGTACGTTCTCCGCGATATTAAACGCGGAGTATCGTTTGACAACTGACCACACTTTTAGGGTCAACACGCGGCTCGAGTGGTAGAACATTAGGTAGAATTATCTTGGCGACTAACATCAAGTTCTATGGTCACTCTTTATGTCCTTCGTGGTAAAACTTTAATCAGTAAAAGTAATTTCTTCTTGGTAAGATTTAACAAGATGCACTAACACTGCATTAGTAATTCGACGTGTCGTATGGTAGAATAAAAAATGTTATTGACGTATGAAGTTAGAACGGCAGACATACCAACAGGACACTACTACAAAATTTAAATGCATGGTGTACTGAAGAATATCTACTATATTGCACATTATCTTGAAAAAAAATTGTCTCAAAACGTTTGCTACTACGATATGGCAAATGAGCCAGAATCTTGTGTGCGACGATGCAATCACTGACCAGAAAAGTTTTCATTGGACGCTGATATTGGTTTTCTTACAAAAAATCAAAATGAAAGCTTCGTTGTTTTACAGTTTCCCGTACCCGTTGTTCTTGTTCATCAGACTTTTACATTTTTTAAATCTTCGAACACCATTT